>OY282559.1:213637266-213793837 GCA_958295665.1 Tipula vernalis | reverse complement strand
ACTCAATTCCCTTAATCGCATTTTGATAATTTATGCATCTTGGTTGGTGTTCTTCATATACAAATTTTACTTACAATATAGGTTTGTCTTGCATTTTAGATGGAAGAATTATTTATTATAATACAAATACCACTAAAACTCAAAAAAATTGTATGTGGTATGTACTTGAAATATATTTTAAAAAAATTAAAAACCGCCGAAATATAGGCTAATGAATTACATATCATGCGTTACACAAAAAAAATGCTAACCAAATTATAAAATTTTAGCAATACCTTTCGAAACCATACTGCAAATTTAAAATTAATGCCTTAAGCGCAAATCCGCAGAAAAACCAAAATGAAAACTGGCGTTCGTTTTTTCGCGGTTTCAGAAAAATGTTTAATTGGTTTGGAAAATTGAATTTTAATTTTTTCGGTCAGAAAAACATATTTGATACAAAAAAAATTGAACTCTCATTTTCTAGTAGATTCGATAAATTTCCAGAAGATTTTAGGGTCAAATAAAGCAAAATTTGTCTATGGATTTAGGTTTTATTAAAGAACACTAAATTAAAGAATTTTCATAATATCAAGGTAACTCGTGCTATAAATATAATTTAATAGTTGTAAATAAAAAAGACGGATTGTGTCAATAAAAGTATGAGATGAAAAATTTTAATATGAAAAACCCTACTAAAGCTGGGTTTTTTAATCGCTCCGGATAGCTGCTATCGAGAGCCCTCATATAAAAAGTGGCTCCCGATAGCGCTCCGTATAAATAGGTAGAGTTTTATATCAAGTTTTCGCTAAACAATTGCATTAAAAACGATAGCGTGACGTTAAATAAGTTTAGTTTACCAATAAATAGCGCGTCAAATTTAAATTAAGCGTAGAAAAATGACGGCTCTCGATAGCAGCTGCCAGGAGCGAATAAAAAAACGCAGCTATAGTTTTAAATTTTTTTAATTTTTATACTTATTTATGGTCGCTCTTTCGAAAAAAACGTAAACGAGGTGTAAATATTCGAAACATAGAAGTTCTTTTGGATTGCTTGGAATGCTTTGCTATAAGGACCCATCACAACGGAGTGTGTATATAAGTTGAGAGTTTCTTAACTGATTCAACGTAACGGGGAGCCTATTGAGCCGTGGGGGTGAAATTTATATATATTTTTTTAAAATGACGATTGTGACGATATTATAAAAATTTTGGCACCGTACAACCATAAACCACTAAGATAGATAAATCCTAATTTTAAATTGAATTTTACATTTTGGAATGAGTGCCGTTAGCTGTATTGTGTCTTGTCGTCGAAGACGAAATAAATTGATTATTTTTCGTAAATATTTACGAGACATTATGGATCTATTTGACATTTTGGAAGCTAGATAAATATAAGAATAATAATTAATAATTATTATTACAAGTGACATATGAAGCCTGTGAATCAGGCACCTAATTACCATATTACAAATCTAAAATAAAACATTTTTCACAAAAATAATTGTACAATAGGTTCTTAGAAATGTATCGGTTACCTCCATCTATTTCCATTAGCTATTACAGATTATGATCATCGGAAGAAAATTCCTTTTCATCTAATTTATTAGATTAGATATTGATTTATTTGGATTTTGATTAATAACGTTCACATATAAATTATTTATATTTTATTTTAATTTGTAGATACTATCGGTACTAAATTTTTTAGGTAGTGGCAGTTATCAACGAAGGGTTGGGTCTTACGCGCTAGTTTGCTTGAGTCAAACAGCGGTCCACAGGTGCGTCAAAAAAATTCAGCCGAATTATTTCCACCCAGCTGGGAACTGTTTATTTCAAATTCCCGCAAAGGCAAGGTGAAATCGATTCAACTAAAATAAGGTACGTAACATTTTAGAGAAGAATCGATTTAGAAGTATAATTTATGTGACACTAAAATATGATTTTAGTTTTCATCGAGAATATGGTTTTCCAAATATAATTGGGCTTATTGATGGAACTCATATTGCGCTAACTGGATTAAGAAGGCACATTGAAAATGCCTGTATGAACCGGAGAGCATTCCATTCTATAAACGTCCAGTTGGTAAATAAATTTAGATTTTTAAATATTTGGCCCTAAAATCTTCTGGAAATTTATCGAATGTACTAGAAAATGAGAGTTCAATTTTTTTGTACCAAATATGTTTTTCTGTCCGAAAAAATTAAAATTCAATTTTCCAAACCAATTAAACATTTTTCTGAAACCGCGAAAAAACGAACGCCAGTTTTTATTTTGGTTTTTCTGCGGATTTGCGCTTAAGGCATTAATTTTAAATTTGCAGTATGGTTTCGAAAGGTACTGCTAAAATTTTATAATTTGGTTAGCATTTTTTTGTGTAACGCATGATATGTAATTCATTAGCCTACATTTCGGCGGTTCATAATTTTTTTAAATATATTTCAAGTACATACTAGCTATATACAATTTTTTTGAGTTTTAGTGGTATTTGTATTATAATAAATAATTATTCGATCTAAAATGCAAGACAAACCTATATTGTTAGAATGATTTATAGAATCACTAACTGTAAGTAAAATTTTTATATGAAGAACACCAACCAAGACGTATAAATTATCAAAATGCGATTAAGGATTATTATTGGAATTAAATCTTATTAAAGATTAACGGAATTTACCGTAGTAACCAAAATTTTTCAACAAGTTACGTACATACTTAGATAGATAATATCTCAAATATGTACGGCGAATCCCTATATTACGTTAAGTCTGCTATGTGCGATCAAATATCTTTAACTTTTGTTTTTCCAATTAAATGATCAATAACTTTCATTTGTTTATGAACCCTTAGAACGAATTATGCAATATGCACGAAATGTTGGTTTCAATTTAAGACAATTTCACTATACGATGGGATATTTTGATCGAATTTGTTTTGTAAATTGGAGGTCAGCTGTATATGTTTATATTCAAACAACGATCATAAAATAATTTGTAGAAATTATAACAAAAGAATTTTTTTATTACATTTTCAGTGATAGGCACGCAATTAATAATGATTTATATTTATTTTGATTGCCTAAATTAAGGCTAAAAATCATGCTTAAGAAAATCATCCAAAATGCAGTCGGAATCCCTATCCAGGTTTGGTTTTATGATTTGGTATTAAATAACAATTCTCTTGTTATCACTATATTGTACTTGTTAAAATTCTAAATAATAATTATATTTAATAAAAATTGGCTTGGTACCAACTGTTGAAAGTAAAAAAAAAAAATTGTTTTTGGCTCTTACTTTGGGCAGAATTTCATTCCTGTTAGAATAGGAGTAACTTTTACCAAAGTAAGACGGCAATAATATTATTCTGTTTTAATCTTTCTACTCTTCTTAATATGTGTTTGAATATGTAGTATAAAACTGGAAATTGTTTATTTGCCATAAGTGTATTGTTTGTATGCAGAGTAAATGTACGTCTGTTCGATTCAAATGGGATTCTTATCCATACATATTTCGTATGATCGAGTACATTTGAGTCGAATTCCGAAACAGAAATACGCAAAACATAACAAATTATTTATTTGTGCATGCCAAATTTTAAATGTCACTATATGGCGCATAGAAATGTGCATTAGGGGATGTTAGTGTTAGTGTCTATGGTAAATGCTGGTTATTGTGAATTTCATTAAATTAAATACTGTATAATGAGTCTCGTGGTGATGTTGAAGTTATTTTGCGATTAGTGCATGACTATGTGTGTGAGGATATTTATTGTTGAATTGATGGAGAGTCTCGGTGGATGTCTTGCTTATTCTAGGATTTCCGTTGGTCATAGGGAGAGTCTCCGTCAATTTTGTCTGTATAAGTATATACATTTTTATAAGTTCCTTGGTGAAGGAGAGTTATGGTGTTGTTGTGACATGGGTATAGTTTTTTTTTCCTTTATTTAATATTACAACTGATTTACAAATCATTTAGTAATTTATCTTTCTTAAATGAAGATTCACATTTGACGGGCAAAAGCCCAATGGTTACTCCCGTTTGAATTTACATAGTAATTATTTTTCTCTATCATAATGAAATACAACTGCCTAATTCCAAAGGTTTCTGCCTTTGAAGTCTTCTTACTGCATTGGTGGTATCCAACAAACTTCGTATGTCTGCATTTTGGTGCCGAGATATCCGCTGAATGTGTTTCTTCGCATGATTTTGTATTTCTTCACTTACATATTCCATGTTTAAGTCCCTATGGAGGTTATCATTTCTAATGTACCATGGTGCGTTTACAATGCCACGCAGCACTTTGTTTTGAAAACATTGAATCATTTGTACATTTGTCTTCTTGGTACAACCCCAAAGTTGAATACCGTAGGTCCATACTGGTTTAAGTATTTGCTGATATAATAGCAATTTGTTATGTATTGTAAGCTCAGAGTTTCTACCTATTAGCCAATACATTTTCCTTTGTTTAATGTTCAATTCTTCTTTTTTCTTTTTAACATGCTCTTTCCATCTAAGCTTGCAATCGAGAGTCATGCCGAGGTATTTGGCTGTATTTGCATTTGGAACCGGCCTTGAATTAAGTTTCACTGGAATCCAGTTAACTTTCTGGTTTGTGAAGTTTACGTGAACCGATTTTGCTTCGTTTAGGCTAATGCGCCATTTCTTTGTCCAGCTACTCACTCTGTCGGTTGCTTTTTGAAGTTTGGTCGTTGCTTCAGATATACACTTTCCAGTCGCCAGAATAGCTGTATCGTCTGCAAATGTTGCTATGGTGGCACCTTCTGTATTTGGCATATCTCTGGTATACATGATGTACAATATAGGACCCAGTACGCTACCCTGTGGTATGCCTGCTGATATTCTCTTTAGTTCAGAGTACTCTCGGTTATATGTTATACGGAAATGTCGGTCTGCGATATAAGATTTAAGAATTTGATAGAATTGCTTTGGTAGATCTCGATGCAATTTAAATTCAAGTCCTTTGTGCCAAACTTTGTCGAAAGCTTGTGCTACATCTAAGAAGATGCTGGAGCATATCTTCTTATTCACAAGTGAGTCTTCGATTATATCCGTTATTCTGTAAACTTGTTCTATCGTAGAGTGATTTTCTCTAAATCCAAATTGGTGTGGTGGAATCAAATTTCTCTCTTCTATTATTGGCTTGAGTCTCTTGAGCAGTAATTTTTCAAATAATTTTGAAATTACAGGAAGTAGTGAAATCGACCGTACGACTTTTTATCGTTCGCTGGTTTGCCTGCTTTGGGGATCATAATTACTTCAGCAACCTTCCATTGCCGTGGGACATATTTTAGTCTGAAGACAGCAATGATAATTTGAACCAATTTTTGTAGTCCCTCCTCGGGAATGGCTTTTACGACTTGTCCAGTAATTAAATCATATCCTGGAGCTTTTTTTGCGTTCAAATTACACTTGATCTCATTTTTTAATTCCTGTAATGTTATGTTACACATCGAATATTATATTCATCAATTTTGCTAACTGTTATTATGTTTTCATCTGCTGTTTGCCTAGGTAACGGTTGAAAGGTGTCTTCTAAGTGAGCTGCAAATAAAATAGCTTTTTGCTTGTCGCTTTTGGCCCAGGTTCCTTCCCCATTTTTAATAGGCGGCACTTGCATTTTGGTTCTTTTTAATCCCTTTGTTGCTTTCCAAAGAGAGTAATCAGTATCTTTATGTTCGGTGAGACCATTTAAGTACTTGTTAATAGTTTCATTCTTAATTTCTTTTATAAGTTGTTTTAGTTTATTGCATAGAAAATTGAGGATTTTTTTGTTTTCCGGGGCGCGTGTCCTTTGCCAGGTTTTTCTTGCCTTCCGTTTCTCTCTAACTAACTCCCTGACCTCAATAGGATAATTTTGATTCCTACGGGATTCGGTGTGACTAGCAGGAGAACTTTCCCATGCTGCTTGTTGAATAGTACTGTTAAATACCTCTAGTTCGTCTTCCAACTGTACCGGTGTTTTAATCGGCACTCGTAGATTTATTTGCATTTCAATTATATCTTGGAATAGGTCCCAATTAGTTCTATTATTTGTTAATTTAGGCAGGTTATCCTTATTAATTATCATTGTGCTGAGTGTCATGATAACAGGTGTATGATCGGAATATATCCCTTCGCTGTTTTCGATGCACATGTAATCCTCGAAGATCCCTTTCGTTACATAAAAATCAATGAGATCTGGTACTTTATTTATATCAGCAGGCCAGTATGTTGGTTTACCTCCAGAGTGGAACTCGCAGTTATTTATTCGTCCGGCTTCGAATAGCTCTTTTCCTTTATGGGTTGTAAGTCTTGATCCCCAATAGGTGTTTTTTGCATTAAAGTCACCACCAATAATAAAATTGGATCCTAGTGATCTAAAGAGTCTATTATAATCTTCTTTTTGTTTAGATTATAGCGTGGGGGGCAGTAGATAGAGGAAATACTGTATTCATTATTATTGTTAGTTTCAACTTTTATGGTTTTAACTTGCATACTTTCCTCTTCTATACTAGGTTCTTCATAGTGTTTGAGATTCTTTTTCACTATTACTGTTGGTCCTCCTCTGGGTTTCCTCCTGGGTGAACAGCATGGTAACATTCATAATCACGTATTTTAATAAATGATGTTTTTGTCAAATGGCTCTCCGATATAAGGCAGATATCTATTTTTTCTAAATTTAGAAAAATTTCTAGCTCTGGAACATGTTGCGCTAGTCCGTTCGCGTTCCAGGTGACAATTCTTAATGATCTGCTCATTTTAGTATATGAGGGCTGTTGCCTCGTTCAAGGTTTGATGCATATCTAGACGCTTATATAAAGCTTCTAGACCACGTTCTTGCTTTGCTAGCCTTATATTTATGGCTTCTATGCTCCGACAAATCCTTTCAAGGGGGTTATCATTCGTAGCATTAGATGATTGCTGTACAATTTGTGAATAACTTTTTCGCTCTGTACCAATACCTGGTGGTTTTGGCTCCGCTTGGGTTTTAGTTGGTTTCTCTTCTCTGGTAACCCTATGGTTTTGAGGAAACTGATGCGTTTTGTTTCTTAGTCTTTGAAGTTCTTTGGCTACTTCACAGCCTCTATAATTTGCAGGATGATGCCCTTTACAGTTTATACATTTTGCAGGGGTGTTTATACTTTCTGTACACTCTTTCGCGTTGTGTTTTCCAGCACATTTTACGCATCTTGGCTCCCGTCTGCAATATTTTTCCGTATGATTGAAACCTTGGCATTTTTTGCATTGAGGTATTAGCCTCGTGTTTTTCTTAAGCGGTTCTATTTTAACCCTCATATTGAGAATTGCTTTGATGTTGAAGATGTTTTCAACTTTCTCCTTTTTGTTAAACCTAAGCATGAAGAGTGGAAGCCCCCTTTTTTTGACTTGATTGTTCTCACCTCTCTCTCTCGTTTTAGGATGTTTACTGCATCTTCTATTTGCAGATCTCTTGTCTAAAGGTCCTCAATTATGTCCTCCTTCGTACACGTTGGATGAAGGCCTCTGGCTATAACCTTAATTGCGCGTTCGTTTTTATCTTCGTATGTGAACCATTCTTTACCTTCCGCATTGAGCTTTGTTGCTAGAGCTCTATACTCGTATGTATCGGAATCCGGTGTATTGATTTTCCACACGTTATTGTTTAGTGACACTACTCTATATTCCTTAGCTGTCACTGATTTCATTAAAGATTGTATGCTAGCAAATTCTGTTATGCCGATTACATTATTTGGCGGAGGCCAAATTAGTATTAACGGATTATTGTTTTGTATATTCTTTAAATTTTATTAAATCACCACTGGATTGTATTTGTACAGCCAAGCATTACAGCAGGAACTCCCGGACTCCCGGGTACACACCGTACACTCGTTTACATATAACAAAACCGAAGGATCGGATAAGATTAGTATTTGGAACAGACTCGACCCGATTACAGACACCTAAGCGATCGATAGTTAGTAAAAATTGTTAGTAAATATATAGTAAAAATAGTTAGCACAGGACAACACAATTTCTAAACTACAGTTTATTCACCACTAAATGATCCTGGAGAGTTGATTCAAACTAAAATTTAATTCTGAAACTCAGGATTAAATTTAATCCCTATAATAATAATTAATTTTGGAACTAAGTTAAATTCTGAAAATTGAATTATTTATTAGCAAACTAAGGAAGTATTCTTTAAACTAAATTAATTAATATACATTAATGAGCAAAACACAATATATTACATATTACAAAAATTAACATTTTATGAAATCGAATATGGATACTATCCCAATTCTAAGCTAAAATTCTAAAAGAATGTTTAAAATTTTTTAATTACTAAGCTACGATTTAAATTCATAGCGCTTGCTTCATTAGTTACCGTTACCATGTAAATAGTTATTTAATTGTTTACATACTGCAACTAGATTTAAAAATAAAAATTAAAATAAATAATAAATAAATTATTAAAAATAAAAACAGCAATTTCCTACAGATCTAGAAAAAGGGAAATTAATAATCTTACAGTTAATTATTTATAAAATTATATAAAATAATTTAAAAATTGATTATGTTACGGCGCAAAATTTTAAAATCACCAATAATTTCGTTAAGTACTACATGTATTTAGGATATTTACGAATAAAACTCAAATAGAATTTCCCAGGTATCTCTGGAAACTAAATTAAATTAATAATTCACCATTATACCTTAACTTTACTACTTAATTAATAGAATTTAACTTAAATAAATTAGTTAGTTATAAATAAAATAAAATAGTTATCACGAGACAATACAATTTCTACGCTACATAACACCTGGATGCATGGAGTTTCTGGATGTTGAGCAAGAATTCACCAATATTTCTGTAGCTCGGCGACGGTCTAACAATTATATATAATTAAGTATAATTTATATCAGCTGCATATTCTAATGATTTCCTTCACATTATTTAGTCATTTTCGCAACTTAAAATTACTGTTAAGCTCAAACTACTTTTATAGTTTAAGTAATTCCGCAAATTTTCCACAACCACACTACCCCTCAACCTTAGTAAATTAACTGATAACTAGGGCAACCAAAAATGTGCACTAAAAAACCGGTTTTAAGCGCTTAAAATATGCCTTAAAAATATGATTTTATGCACTTAAAATATGCCCTATAAAAATAGAATTATATGTTTCAAATCTCCGCCTTGAGAATTATTTTCCTTCCGTGTTTTTTTTCGATTACGTTGTACAGCAAGCAACAGTCCACGACTCTCTAGTTTAGAAATGGTTGATTCGAGAAATCCGAAGTTAGCTGAAATAAAGATCAAATCAGATCTAACTGTGCTGTCACATAACAACCCCTTCGAAATCCTAATTGAGTCGGCTTCACCGTCGTCCAGCACATCAAAGATTCGAACCATATTTTCAAAATTACTGGCATAATAATTGACCGCTGCCAGCCAAGTTCCCCATCGGGTGGTAACCGGTTGCGGAGGCAGTGTAAGCCCAGGCGCCATTTCTTTAAAAGTCTCTGCTCTAGACGAGGCTTTTAAAAATACTTTTTTACCGTTAGAGATTATACCGTGTGCTCACACACACGATGAAGTCCATGGACAAGGCAAATTAAATGAGTTATTTTAGGGTAAAATATTTGTATTGTCTGAGCCGCTTTTACCATGTATGGTGCAGCATCTGAAATGAACAACAAAATGAAATCTTTAGGGAAAGTATCACCTAACTTTTTCACCAATTCATCAAAAAGCCGCGCAATGGTTGAATGATTCGCCCTCTCTAAGTGCGCAGTATTCAACCAAAATTTTTGTTTGTCGATCATTTCGTTTGAATCTAAAATACCAATTATGACATTGGCCACATTTCTGCCGGTTGCGTCAGTGGTTTCATCGATTGATATCCATAAAAATTGATTTTTAATATGGTTTTTTTTATATATAAACAAACCTATAAACAAACTTATTTAGATAATGCATACATTTATTTACCGCAAAGCAATGGCGCTGACATCGGTAAAAATTAAAATTTTAATCAATAAAATGGAATTAATTTTTATGCGAAATATTTGTAATAAAATTGGCAAAATATGCTTAAATTATGTAAAATATGCATAGGTATTTTAAAATATGCACTTAAATATGTACTAATATCCAAAATATGAGAATATATGCAGTTTTGGGTGAAATATGCAAAAATATGCACTAACAAATAGGGCTTAAAAGGTTTCGTTTTTGGTGAAACGGATTCCTATCTTATTTTTTTCACAATATATACACAGGAAAAAAACATGCTAATGCATATTTTTGGTTGCCCTACTGATAACATATTACAATCCAACAATTCCTTCCATTTATCTCCATTTGTACTCACAAACACAACCCTTAAAGATGTAAACTATGTTAAAATTACTAAGAGTATCATGGTCATTAATATCTCTGAAAATGTATACCAAATTAATTAGCTATTCGATATTTGTAAGATAGCGATCATCAATATTTTGAAAATTATATCTAAAACTTATAAAACAGTAGACTACATAAAAAAATTCCAATTAGCATCATTCACCTATTGAAGAGATCTCCGCCACACCATTTACTATCCCCACTTAAAAATACAAGTCACTAAAATAATACATCAATGAGAGGAAATAGAAAAATTATATTCTTAAAAATTTTATCCGTGTACCATAAAAGTAATATTGACGTTTGTATGTGAAAACTGCAACCTAAACTTCAATAAATCCATTAAGTTAATTAATTAAGTTCAATATATTTAGCCTCTCGATTTTCATTTCTATAATTCCACGTTCTGCACACTCATTGAATCAAAATTTAGCATGCATAAATAAATACGTCACTGTGTGTTGCAAACCAAATCTCAATTCAACTCAAAATTATAATTTAGTTAATTTATAATCTTTTAATATTAATTAAATTAATTTTAAATAATTAATATAATTTAATGCAGTTTATAATACACTGTAAAAAAGTTAATCATACCTAAATAAACAATTAGCAATTTCCGATTCGACTCAAACTTATTCGATTATACGAAGTATAAGAATCCTATTTGAGCCGAATACATTAAAATTTTCGTTGTATTTGTGAAATTCATGTTTTATCAAGAACACTATAGTTGTCTCATGACTACAAAAACCACAAAGAGAGTGTTCCTGTTCTATGTATCAAGACACAGGAAAATATTTGTGACGATTATACCAAAACCAACGAAAATGTCTCTCTGTTTTTGTTGTTGTTTAAATATTATATGACAAAAACCAATAATATAGAGTACATTTTCTTGATAGGATCTGTGTAAAGAGCGAACGAGACGGCCTGTATAAACATCAAGAATATATTTGTGTTGCACATAAAATAAAATACAAAAATATGTTGTTATTAGTAAAAATAAAATAAGATATAAAAATTAACTGCGTATATAAATTTGAGTCAATTTTAATTCTAATTCAATCTAAAATATGAGACATTTGTATTTAGATTTTATGTACAATTACACAAATATTAAAATCGAAATCATGCAATAAATCAAGAATTTTGATTTCTTTATCTATAAATATAAAACATTGCCTTATAAATGCATCCCGGTGGATTGCATTTTCCAAAATTACACTTTAATTATTATTTCACTTACACTGTAATTAATATTTCACTAAACTTTAATTTAATTAGAATTAAAATTAAAATGTATATAATACACAAATGTATATAAAGAATATATACAGTCTTGGCCAAAAATATAAAGCACCCCTATCTATTAGCATTATACGTATATTAATATTATATCTTTCTAAACAATGGGTGTTAACGAACGAGTCATCCCACCGAATGCGACCCTTAATTATTGAAAATCACCAATTTTTGTTTTGTTTTAGGTTCTTAACAAGAAGTTGTAGCGTCGTAAAATTTTTTTATTTTAGTTTTGTATTTGATCGTGTGCAGTCTTCACATAAAGTGTTTTAAATCAAAAAGAGTTTTCGTAAGTTTTTTGAGAAAAAAAGTGTGTTTGTGATAATTATGCCTAAAGCGTGCCAACTCAGTGAAGGAATAAGGGCACAAATTGTGTTGTTGGATTCCCAGGGTGTAAGCCAAATTAAAATATCCTAAAAATTAAAATGCTCTCGTGGCGCAGTTCAATCTACATTGAAAAGGGTTAAAGAGACCGGGGACTATGCCTATAAACTACGCTCAGGCAGAAATCGTATCACTTCGGTAAGAGACGATCGACAAATTGTGCGAAAATCTCTCAAAAACCGAAGAAAAACATCTGCTGAGATAGCTGCAGAGCATTTAACAGAACAAGAAGTTCACATTTCGGCACGGACAGTTAGAAGAAGGCTCCTGCAAGCTGGATTGAAAGGTTGTAAAGCAAGAAAAAAACCTTTGCTCTCACTTACCAACATAAAAAGTCGCTTGAGATGGGCTCGAGAACACAAACATTGGAATGACGTGGATTGGGCGAGAGTTGTTTGGTCAGATGAATCTACTTTTGAGGTAAATATAAAAAATAAATATTAAAAAATAATTAGTCAAAAAAGAAATAAAAAATTGTGCTATGTATTTTAAAAGAATTAATAGAGAAATTTATGTTAAATTTGATGGAATTCTTATAGATTTTTGGAACTCCTGGCGCAACCATCGTAAGAAGAAGAGTCGGGGAAGCATACAATCCTGATTGTATAGTGCCTACCGTAAAGCATGGAGGGGGTAAACTGATGATGTGGGGTTGTATGGCATCATCAGGGGTGGGAAAACTGTTGTTTTGTGAGGGTCCGATGAACAGTACCAACTATGTTACCGTCCTCGAGGCTGCATTGAATGCCTCAATTCGGCAAATCTTTGGGGAAACGGATAGTTCTTCGATAATTTATCAACAGGATAATGCCCCCTGCCATACTTCCCGCGTTACGATGAGTTGGTTTCGAAAAAAACAAATTCGAGTCATGGACTGGCCCGCCCAGTCACCAGACCTAAATCCCATTGAAAATTTGTGGTCAATTTTTAAAAAAAAAATCAAGGATCGCAGTATGACTTCAAAGGAAGACCTCAAACGTGCGCTGACAGAGGAATGGAAAAATATATCGAGAAATACCTGCGAAAAATTAGTACGGTCGATGAATAAAAGTGTCCTGGCTGTCATCAAAGCCAAAGGAGGACCTACAAAATACTAAAATTAATAAAATATAAAAAGTATTTCCTAAAAATATTGAGTTTTAATTTTTATCTTCATTCGTTTTGTAGATACTGCAATTTGGGAGGGGTGCTTTATAATTTTGGCCAATGTTGTATACATAACAATTTCACACTACCCAAGTATTTTTAAATCCAACTATTTTATAATATTCCATAATATATCCATAACTTAGTTCTGGGTTAACCTTTGTTTGAGTTACGAATTATTATAAGAAAACATATGCACCGTGTCGCAATTATTGGGAACTCACAGAACTCACTATATAAAAAATGTATACATGTGTGTGTGTGTAAAAATAATATTGGCGGGAATATTTTTTAATGTGTATATGTGTAAATGTCAACCTCGAAATTTGGCGGGTAAATCAAATAATTCATTAATGAAACAAAATTTATATTTTTGTATTTTTATTTTGGTAAGCAAATAGCTATATGTAAATATTTTTAATTTGTATTATTACATGTTATCACAGAATATTCTAATTGATAAGTTTATTATTAAATCTAGTTTTTATTATTTAAAATAGGTCAAAAAAAATTAATATCACTAAAGCACTGCACCGATCAACCTATTATAACAAGACACAAAAACAAACTGATAAACTACATAAGTAAAAAAAATATTGTTATATAAAATGTATACATATACACACCAATACTATGTTGTATTTTTAATGAATTCGAGTTGTGTGAGTTTCGGATATTTTGTCAAAATCCAAAGGAAAATACAGTAGCTCAATTTTGAGTTCTGTGTTGTTATACTTGGGTAACAACACATAAATAAAAAATAAAAATTAAATTAAATTAAATTTTGAACAGGAAAGACAAAACACGTCTATCCTCTTTGAATGTTCGCTCTCACCCCCCACCACTGAACCGTCTATAATAGATGTACAATTCATATAGAAAGCTTCGTAATTCGGGTAAATTTTTAGGTCTTTGGCAGTCGTTTACCGCTGCGATTTTTTCTTTGTCGGTGTGAATTTCATTGGTCATTACCAGATAAGCCAAATATTTTACTGCCCTTTCTCTGGGCTTAATTTTATTCTGGCAGCCTGTATCCGATCCAAAACCTCTGCCTAGTTCCTTAGATGCTCTTCGAAATCCTTGCCTATGATGATGATGTCATCCAAATATATTAGGCATGTCTTCCAAAGTAATTCATTTTGCACGCGCTCCACTAATCGTTCAAAAGTTGCAGGGATATTACATAATCCGAACGGCATAACATTAAATTGCCAAAGCCCGTTACCCACACTGAACGCCGTTTTCTCGCGATCCTTCTCATGAACTTCCACCTGCCAATAGCCGCTTTGTAGATCTATTGTCGAAAATATTCGAGCAGCCGGTAGTGTGTCTAATGTGTCGTTGATCCTTGGCAGTGGGTAGCTATCTTTCTTATTTAGTCACAGCACTGAATTTTCGGTAATCAATGCAGAATCTCATGCTACCGTACTTCTTTTCGACCAACTCCTTAGTGGTTGACGAATCGGCATATTTGTTCCTGTATCAATTCGGTGCTTTACTATTGAGGTCCTTCCGTTATTATCCGATATACTGCAAAATATGGACTTTTTTTTCTGGGCCATAGTGAGATCTTCGGTCCAATTCTGCATGAGTTGTTCTACCATTACTTCTACTCTTACATGTTGGCTTTTCCAATCGGATTTTTCTGTTCACATTTTACTATAGTAGATACCTCGTCACATTTGCCGATGACTGTCCCTTTCTTGATGGTTTTCGTTTTATTCGAGAGATTTAGAGTCCTAATTGGTACTCTATAATCGTTGACTGGTTTAACTAGAGCTTTCCCGATTATAATTTCCTTGGCTCCGCTCTCCTCTTCGTCAGCTTCAACAACCCGCAACCTGGGTGACCCAGAACCTCCCACCAATCTTCCAATCAACAATAATTCGACTGGTAGTTGCTTATGCACTGTTAGTTTGAAGTGGCAACTCGATATTATCGTAAGTTAATACTCCGCGTCCAACATCGGCCACGGAGCCATTGGCCCTCATGAAGTTCATTCTCAAAATTACCATCCACAATACCTGCAATCAGGATTTCTTATTGGAAAAGAGTTCCCCCGATCCTTACATTAACGAGTTTTTCCTCTTTTTGTAATTTCCATAGAACAGATCTTTACGGACAATCGTGCGATTTTCTCCCGTATCCAGGGTGATGATGCAGTCCATGCCATAAATGTTGCCATTAATTTTAAACCTGTCACCGCCTCTTGGCGAAATCGGCTTCTGCCCCTTTATGCTGACTCCTTTGAGTTTAACGGCTGTTGTCATCTGGCTCTTTTGTTTGGCCACTGCCTTGATCCCTGCTTGGTCGTCGCAGCATTTTAGATGGTGATTTTCACCGTTTTCTTCTTATTTTCCAGCAATCTCACGAGATGTGACTGACCTTATCACATGAGCAACATCCGATTTTGCTGCTTCCGTCTCGATATCTTGGTGCCGAACGCACGGTGTTTCTGCTGATGTCGATTTAAACTCGGCGAATTTTCATTGACGGTCTGGTGATGGCTTGTGCAGTCTCATTCGTCAGCGCACAGACGATGGTTTCCGTGAAGGTTGCTTATGGTGACAACATCACCGACTTGCGTATCTCTGCGTCTCAGGAATAGTTTGTAAAGCCTCTGCTGCTTCGCCTTTCAGAGCCACTATTAACGCTGATACACGATGTTCATCATCCCAATGATTTTGATTGGCCGCCGTTTCAAATTGAAATTTGAAAATGGCGAAAGATGTTGTTCCGTCGAATGTTGGTGACTTTAACTTGATCGCATGAACGGTCTAGTTTCTAAACCACTTGCATCGTTGTTTCTCTAGCCTTGACATCAGTTAGCTCCTTCTCGATACGTTGAAATTTCTCTTCAACCTGTTGGACTTTCGTTTGAAATTTCTCTTCAATCTCTGTTGAACCTTCGTTTCTAATTTTTGTTCAACCTATTGAATCTAAGTTTGCAATTACTTCTACTGTCTCGTCGTCATACCGCTGTTGGTGCCGTGATGGTATGGGCTGCCATTTCTTTTCATGTCGCCTTCGATTTGGTTGTTCTTGAAGGTCGGCAGACCTCAACGGATTACATCGAAGTATTAGAAATACAGAAAATTAATTTCCAAGAAATGTTCGATGGCCAACGATGGATTCTTCAACAAAATAACGCGCCTATCCATAGAGCAGGACGCGTTAAACAATGGTTTGCACAGAACAACTTGTACTTTCTGGACTGGCCAGCTCTATCTCCAGACCTCAACATAATCGAGAGTTTGTGGGGATGGTTATCACGTAAAATGTATGCAGTAGGAAGACAATTTGAAAACAGAGATGCTTTCGAGCAAATCCCATTAAATTATGTACAAAATCTGTTTAATTCCTTACCAGGGGTGCTATTCTTGAACCATTACGAAAATTTTCGTAATGCTATTTTCGTAATAGTAATGGTGAAATCATAATTTAGTATTCTTGAAACCATTAAGAATATAACGAAGAGAGGAAAAAAGAAATAATAAAATTTCGAGAGAGAAGATGAAAATGTAAGTTCCTAAAATGGTATTCTTGAAATCCGGATTACGAAAATTTTCGTAACGGAACGATACTAAAATTTTCGGATGGTTTTTTTGTTCCTTATTGCATTTCGTAATGAAATCATTTAGATTTTTGTTTTAATTGTATTCATATAAGGACGTTCATAAAACTCAATAATTTCTGTTGATGGTTAAAAATAATATGTATTTACGTTTCGCTAAATATTTATTATTTTATTACCACAAAAAAAAGGGTACCTATTTGCTTATGGTAAGTTTATTATTTTCTTAAAAATAAGGGTAATAGCTACAATACTAATTAACAATTTGGGATGTATTTTCAAATGTCGCGTGTTGTAATTGGAATTGGATTGATATTCCGTCACAGGCGGCTAATACTAATATGGTACGTAAAGTCATACAATCATACCATCATACCATAATAGTATCGTACGACAATACGATCTAAAATCATATCTTCATAGAATCATAGGACAATGCCACTACATAAATAGCCGTGACATTAGTCTAGGGGAATAAAGATTTTTATTTTCCTATGAAACATAAACAAAATCATATTGGAATTATTTTGTGTTGTCTTTATTTTTAATTTAAATGAACATTTTTATTGATAAATATAAATAATTTTAAATTAAATACATATATCGAATTGCAGCTTATCCACAATTTTAATTAAAATTAATAAAATTTTAATTCACAATTTTGCGTTTTATTAAACTGATTTTTATTCTCAAACATCGTCTGGCTTCATGCTTTTTTAAAAAATTTCATTTCGTAGATTACTAGATTAGTTGTATTACTATACCAGTGCTACTACATAAACCGCCATGATTTATAATAAAACTAATCTAGTAATCTACGAAAAGAAATTTTAAAAAAACACGAACGATAACGATTTCCCTAAAAATCAATTTACTAAAATGCAAAATTGTTAATTAAAATTTTATTAATTTCAATTAAAATTCTGTACAAGCTGCAAGATATACAATGTGTTTTGTCGTCAAGTGACCGGCCGGAAAATTCGGATTATTTAAGTAAAATTATCGCAAAAAATCCTTTAAAGTGGGTTCTCCTTTTCAAGTTATGGGCTCGATTATTATTCTGTTTGCGGGTTTTGAAAGTTTATGAGTAACTTTATTTGACAGTTTGCGCAATTACCCAGGTTTTTTTAAAGAATGGTCGTTTAAAATAAAGTCAAAGAAATAAAAAATTACTGTTTTATTAATAATCAATAAAAACAATTTTTATTACAAATTATTAAACATTTTTAATTAAATGACATGTTCGAAATGCTCTCCACCCTCTTGTAAACAAACAAAGGCTCTCCTGATCACACTAGTTGTTGTCCAATGCAACTGTTAAGGGTTGCCTCTTGTTTCTGCTGAAGCAGCGAAAATTATTGCTGTCAGAAATAAAAATCTAGGGGCGTAAGATCAGGGGACCTTGGCGGCCAGGCTACAGGACCTCCTCTACCGATCCACCGTGGATAATTTTCATTCAAATGATCACGTATTATCTTTGCAAAATGTGCTGGAGCTCCATCTAATTGCAGCTGCATTCACCTTCTCCTCAACAATGGCACTTTTTCCATGAGCAAATACAACGTGATTCCTGAAAATTCTAATGATACGTGTTGATCAAGCCTGTTTGGTAGCACGTAAGGTCCGATAAGTTAATCGTGGATCATTCCCGCCCATACATTTATTGAAAATTGGCTCTGGAAAGCTGTCTCCCTTGCGACGTGTGGATTTTCGACGGCGCAAATATGGAGATTTCTATAATTTGTTATACCCCGCTGGTGAAAGTAGCTTCATCTATCCACAATATTCTCCTTATAAAATTGACATCACTTCTTTGCTGTGAAATTATCCAGTTATAAAAAAACTGATCTGGCACAATGGTCCACATCTCCTAGATGTTGAACACGATGGAAGTGATAAGGAGTAAGGCCTTCTTGACTTCGATATGCCTAATCTTATCGATAGGCGACTGATACTTGTCGTAGGGTCAGCGCGTATTAATCGTAATAAATCCTCTTCCAACGTGTACGTTAATGTTCACGCTGGACTCGTGTTGTTGTTGGAATAATCCTTATTCGGAAAAACGTCGACGTATTGCAATGAATATCCTATACACAAGTACTGGCCTGCTGGATATCGACGCCTGTATTTTTCGACAGCAGCGCGTGCATTTCCATTATAGAACATGTTTACAACATGCATATCGGCTACATGAGAAGGTGGTAGATCACGTAAATTTGTCATTGTAATGATTAAGCGTTTAATTAACACAAACCGTCCTTTTAATTATCACACAACCTTAAAATTTCACAACGATCGGTTAGCGAACAACTGAACTATTTATTATTACTTACCAATTTGAGTTTTCGATCATTTAAAAGATTTGGTTAGATAACATCACTATACCTAAACGGCTACCAACGCCATTTTAACGACAAATTGCTGTTCGAATATTTTGTGAGTTAGGTAGTAACAATGTTTTGTGAATTTGTAGATATTATGCTATAGATTAATAATTATAAATAAAATAACCATGTCATGGGACATTTTTTCGACTTACAGTTCATTTTTTTTTAAACGTAGAGGTTTTTTTAAGTAAAAAAATCGTTTAAGTAAAAAAATGTAATTTTCCCATAATTTGTTACATTCTTTACAAAAACCTGGCTTAGTGTGCAAAATAACCAATAAAGTGACTCATAAGCTTTCAAAAACCGGAAACTGAATTAAAATCGAGCCAATAACTTGAGAGATATGATGAAAAATGTGAAAAGGTATCACCAACACACAAGGGGTCATTTGCCGACGTAACAGATTGTATTTAATTTAAAATTATTTCTATTTATCAATAAAAATTTTCATTTAAATTGAAAATCAAGGCAACACAAAATCCCATATGATTTTGTTTACGTTCCATAGGAAAATAAAAATCTTTATTCCCTTAACACCACTACAATTTTTTTTTTTCATGGCTTTTTATGTAGTGGCATTGCATAGGACAAAACCAACAAAAATGTTTATACAAGCCAAACAGTACAAACACTTAAGATATAAAAAAGTACGTTAAGGTATAGTATTAGTGATGCGCATAAAATAAATCAGAAAGTATATATACACAAAACAAATAAGTATAGGTGATAAATTCATTCGAAACTAAAGTATTTTACGATGTATAAATATCAATACATAAATAAATTTAGTGTACATTTTTTTTGATAGGATCTGTGTAAGGAGCGAACGAGACGGCTTGTACAAACATTTTTGTTGGTTTTGCATAGGATCATATCATCGTACTACCATACCATCAAACCATCATGCCGTCATACACGACATAACATTATATCATCGTGCAATCGTACCATCATACAATCATATGTACCGTCGTACCGTAAAAACAGATTTTTGGAAAAAAAATTCTAAATCGGATAAGCGATTCTCGAGATATCATGGGTATAGACATCCAGACGGCCAGAAAGACGGACACTTGCAGCTTTGTTTTACTTTCAATTTTTTTTTGTACAAATTAAATTAATATTGTCGTATTGTGAAAATATAAAAACTTCAGATAATTATTGTTAGTTTTCTGTGGCATTCAAGAGCACCACTATATCCCTAATATCGTATAAAATCATTATAATGAATATTTTAAAAGGTATTTAAGAAATACTCGAAGTACTTCATCTATGATTGAAACATTTTATTTCTTTTCAGGAAAAGATTAATTAACAAATTTGGCACGTTGTATCTTGTGTTGCGGCTCATTTGAAGAAAAATACAAATAAAAGATCAGATTGATTTAAAAAAAATGTTTTATTCTAATTAAATGGGGCAATTCGCACTAAACCGTTCGTCAATGTTACGCTTAAGCAGTTCGTAAACATTACGTTTAAGCGTACACATTATGAACACTTTTATACATACTAATACATACACAAGTCTTCGCAAATTTGTTTCACTTCTCATATCACAAAAGTACACATTACGTACCATATTTGTACTGTTTTAGTGTAACGTTTACGAACACCTTAGTATAGGAAAGTCTTCGTAAACCGTAAGTTTATGATACACCTGGTCTGGAGGGTAATTTATGATTTCACCATTCCTATTACGAAAATATTGTGCATCACGAAAATTTTCGTAATGTTTGAAGACAGGGCATTTAAAATGATAAAACCAAATTATTCCAAATTAACTTAATGAATGATAAAAATCATACTTTAAATTACATATTGCATTAATTACCCTCCCGGCGCAAAAATGTATACATCAAAAGTATTTCGTTTACGAACAGTTTACGAAAGGTTCTTATTACAACACACTACTACATTTACATTCTCTATACACAGTGCTGTCAATTATATCTTGCGGCTTTGTTTTATTTTCAATTTTTTTTTGTACAAATTAAATTAAAGTTGTTGTATTGTGAAAATATAAAAACTTCTGATAATTATTGTTAGTTTTTCGTGGGATTCAATGGTAGCCTATCCATAACATCATATAAAAATCATTATAATGAATATTTTGAAAGGTATTTAAGTAATACTCGAAGTACTTCATCTATGATTGAAACATTTTATTTCATTTCAGAAAAAGATTAATTAACAAATTTGGCACATTGTGTCTTGTGTCTCGGCTTATTTGAAGAAAAATACTAATAAAAGATAAGATTGATTTAAAAAAATTGTTTTATTCTAATTAAATGGGGCAATTCGCACTAAACCGTTCGTCAATGTTACGCTTAAGCAGTTCGTAAACATTACGTTTAAGCGTACACATTATGAATACTTTTATACATGCTAATACACAAGTCTTCGCAAATTTGTTTCACTTCTCATATGACAAAAGTACACATTACGTACTATATTCGTACTGTTTTAGTGTAACGTTTACGAACACCTTAGTATAGCAAAGTCTTCGTAAACCGTACGTTTAATACACCTGGTCTGGAGGGTAATTTCCAATCATTACAATTTTATCAAATAAATATAAAAGTTAACACTAGAGAGACTGAAACTTAGTATATACCTATATTGCCCAAAAGCAGTCAAAATGACTACATTGTGAAAGAAGAACTAATGTGTAAAGAAATTTGTTTAAAATTATTTTTTACTATTTTTTATATTATTTACAGTTATATAACAAGTTATTAGTAAATATTAACATTAAAAAAAATTTACTTCACTTGGAAAAAATAAAATAATTTATGCATTATTATTTGTACATTTTATGCAACTACGAGTAAAAGTGGAAATCTTTTTATGTGTACATCTTCCACAAACATACTTTTGACATTTTTCACATATATTATTTGTTTTGTTGTTGTGGCAAAGTGTACTTGACAAATTTTGCGTTTGTTAGAATAGGTTGCATTTGATGATGTTGCAGTTGATCTTTGTGGGTCTTCATGTTCTGATCAATTTTTTTGTCTTGCAGCTCTGTATTCGGTGGAAAGCTGTTCTGCTAATTGAAACAAGAACTCTTTTCGTTGTATTTGTATTCCTGTCGTTTCTTTGTAAAGGATTCAAGCATTTATAGCAGCCAAATCTAAAATATTGAAAAATATTTGGAGGGGCCATCTACGAGAACTAGCTTTTACTGTATATTTTCTGGTCATTTGATCCGCCATATCAACTCCAAATTTTGTGCTGTTATAAAATTGTATAGATTCCGGTTACATTTTTTTATTACTTTTATCAATTTTCACAAATTTATGCTTAGAACTTAGAACAGCTACTCTTTTATTTGGTTTGCTTTTATATATTGTAAGAACACAATTCTCTGATTTATATACCAAAGTGGAAAAAACGAGGCATGTTATCCTTCGTTTGTTTGGCTGCTTTGGGTAGTTCTCTTTTGTTTCCTCTAATAGTTCCAACTAGAGTTGTTTTTTTGGCCAATAAT
Source organism: Tipula vernalis (assembly GCA_958295665.1). Taxonomy (NCBI): domain Eukaryota; kingdom Metazoa; phylum Arthropoda; class Insecta; order Diptera; family Tipulidae; genus Tipula; species Tipula vernalis. The sequence continues at coordinate 213,771,181 of OY282559.1, read as the reverse complement.
TTTGTCGCGAGTGACATGCTAGTGAAAAAGTTATCGGTCGTGATATTTCTTCCACAGCTTGTATATGACTCGACAAGTTTCAGAACAACGTGTTCACTGAGAAGCATTGACGATGGTCGTTGTTCATCTTTCCCCAAATAAGGAAAACCATTCAAAACATATTTGCTACTAACATCTGATGCAAGCCAGAATTTGATGCCAAATTTGTTTGGTTTATTAGACATATACTGTGTAAACCTGCACCTGGCTTTTGACGGAAATAATTGCTCGTCAACTGTTATATTTTGCCCTGGTTGATAGCAAGCTTGACTATTTTCAATGAACTTGTCCTATATTTCCGAAACCAAGGCAAATTTATTTGTTTGTAGGCGCCTACTTATTTCGGTTCTTTTGTCAAAACGAATAAATCGTAGGATTTGCTTGAACTTTTCTCTGGCCATAGTTTTTCTAAAAAATTCGGCACCCCATTTTGTTGACCATAAATGACACAGTTTCAAATTTTTTGCCTTATAGGCTCCACGAGCATATAAAATCCCAATAAATGCACGTATTTCCGGTAATGCTGTTGTCCAATGGTTCCTCAAAATTTGGCGGCCTTCTTCTTCGGTGCACTTTTTTATATGTTTGATAATATGGTTATTTATTATCAACGAGAAAGCACTGATAAGATTATCTGCCATAATGTTCCTTTTTGCGTAGCCTGTTGGCCCGTTCACATCCTTGAAAATACAAGTAGATGGTAACCTTCCAGGAATACCACCTTCGTCAAATTTTGACCTCACAGTACCATCAGCAGCTGTTTCGGTCTCCTCAAAGGTGTCTTCAGTTTATCAGAGTCTGAACAACTTAGCACCCTACACCTTTTCCTCGGTATATTGATGACACTGACATTTTCGACTGATTCTATATCGGAGCACTCTTCATTTATGTTCGTTAGCTTTTCCAATAACTCACTTCTATTCGACATTTCTTTCGGTTCAGTTCTCTCTGACACTATGATACTATATGATATTTATTTTATTTGATTACCGAGATTTTATAAATTTTTTTTTTATCCTTAGTACTAATTACAAAAAACCAAAAATGGACCAATAGAAGTTATTCTTCTATATAATATAAAATATACCCTAACTAAAACTAATATAGATAAGATTAGTGAGGATAAGGTCTAAAAACTAATATAACTTTTGGGTTGATCTTAGAAAAGTTGAACGATCATAAAACAATAAATTGAACCTTTTTTCACATCTAATTACATTGTTTGGTTTCTTTATGTTATTGAGCAACTGCAACTTATCAAGTATACGCCCAAATCGGCAATTTATCATGTACTTGTATGTTATCATGTAACGGTAATCGAAAAAAATGAAAACTGTTATTTCAATACAGAGCCGAACTGGTTATATAAGACATTTACTCAATTCAATAATAAGAGTGGGGGGTGAGTGGTAATGATAGAAGAGATGGCAACAACTTAACCAACGACGTCAAGCAACCATTGCTCGGGTTAGTACAAATTGGGGCTAGGAACATTGAAAAAAGAAAACAGATTGTGATAAGAACCAACTTCCCCCCCCCCTGGTAGTATCAGAATGGGCCGCTACTGGCCTAAGTGTGCGGAAAGTAGCCACTGTAACATAACCTAGCCTAACCTACGTATACATAATAAGAGTCATTTGATTATTTAAAATTTCCCAAGCAGTCAAAATGACTGCTTTTGGGCAATATAGGTATATAACACATATATGTATATACCGGAAAAGAAGGAGGAAAGAGGTAACTACAATTATTAATAAACGCATTTATATGTTGTACAAAAAGTCACAAAATTCTAAGATATTTTGTCATTGTATACATAATTGTTTTTTCTAATTGAAATTAAAAAGCAGTCAAAATGACTTCCTTGGGCAATCTAGTGTTAAATAGGCAATATAGCTTTAAATAACATATTTTTATTGTATGGAATCACATATTCCATTTTTGTCCGCTAAAGCCAATAATTGTCAATTGCGAAAAATCTCATACCCTTACCATACTTGTTTAAAATTAGAAAGTGGTCAAGCATTAAAAAAAATATCCCAAGATTTAGGTATACGTACGACATGTAAATACAAAAATTTAGAAGAAAATATCCTTTTGTTCTAGTTAGGTAGTAAACAAAACCGAATGCATATAGTTAGGTACATCGTTATCTCGAAATAAATAATACTTATTTTTAGGAACACTATTTTTACAGATGGTTATAATCAAGTGGTCATCTTTAAATATTCGCAAAATAAGAAATTTGGATTTTCCGTTTTTCTTTGTTTCATTTTAACCTCTATGTATCATCCAGCATACAACAAGAGAAAAGGAATAAAAAAATAAAAAATTATTACAAAAGAACAACCAAATGAAGAATTAGGTCAAATTTAAAGTGGTTACAATCAAATGCCCGGGAGTGTATACACGGCGTATAATATACATTTTTCTATTTGTGCCGTCAAATATTTTTGTGTTTTCTCATGATGGTAAGTATCAAAAATAAGCTAAGCGGGTGAAATCGGTTCAACTTTTTGTTGCTTCCGCTCGCCTTGAGTTATTTTTCCCTATCTTCTAACATGAGGAATTCATGTTTTTCTATCTATTGTTATTGTAACCGAGACATTCATTTTACTTCGTTAACAAAAATCCAAAACAATCAAGGTATACAGAAAAAAGATATTTATTTTCTGTATATCTTGCAAAACAATATACGCAATCAAAAAAATTGCTCGTGATCTTCAATATAAAAAACAAAAAGCAGCATAAATAAATGGTTTTTAATTTACACATTCTTCGTCGGCCACATTCATAATATTTTGAACTTTTTTTTTTTTTTTTTGAGTTAAGCTATGTGAGATAAAACATTTGAAAAATAAAAAAACAATTCAGTGTTTGAGTGTTATCTCATGCGCACGAAAGGAATGTTGTACATATTTTTATTTCCAGCAATTTTCTGCAAAATTTAAAACTAATAAAATTGTTAATTGAAGAATGATTTAAAGATAAATAAATATTAACTAAAAATGGAATATAAGTCAAAAAAATATTTATAAACTATAATTTTATTAATAATTTTAAATGATGAAAAATCACACGACGTACATCCACCCTTTCCTGTGCTTGAATTAACACTAAGCCAAAATATCACATTATATTTTATATCCCTCTTTTTCGTGTCATTTTATCTCTCTTATTTGCATCATGTAAATTATGTTAAACAAAAGACTAAAAAAAAACTCCCATTTGACACTGTCAAATGTGCGATTTTTAATGTTTCTTGTTTAAAGCATTGACCAGCGAGTCTTTAAGCAAAGCCGTCTAAAATATACAAGCCATACTACTAACTACGTCACTCAATTTATGTCGACAGTTCCATTAATATTCTGCAGATGGCATTAACGCTAGAAAAATGAAAGAGAACAAAACTTTAAAACGAAGAGATTAAAATATGTGAAAAATATAAAAAATAAATTAGTATTAATCCAAGCGCAATAAAGGGAGGTTGTACGTCGCGTATTTTTTCATAATTTAAAATTATTAATAAAAAATAGTTCATATAAATTTTTCCAACTCATGTTACATTTCTATTTAATATTTATTTATATTTAAATCATTAATTTATTAATAATTTTATTAGTTTTAAATTATGCAGAAAATTAGCAGAGATAAAAATATGTACAACCTTCCTTTCATACACAACACATAAGATAATACTAAATAATTTTTTTATTTTTGAAATGTTTTATTCTCTGTTTCTCTCAACTCTTTCATTTTTCGAATGTTAATTGCCATCTAGGTTATGTCGATGAAATAAAAAATAATAATTTTTGCTTTAAGCAGTATGGCTTGTATATTCTAGACGGCATTGCTTTAAGCATCCGTAATAAAACCTTACAGAATTTAACGAAAATGTATTGTTAAGGAAATTTTGACAGATCGCCCAGCACATCCGTAACACGATTTGATAAAAAAAACAAAGAATATTTATAATTGTATTTTAAAACAATAATTTTTTTGTCACATAACGCTACATAATATATTATGAACATATTTAAAATATATATAAGACATTATTTTAATTAATAAAACATAAATAGACAATGTTTCACTGTTTGACGTTTCTTCCTTCAGTTTGGGCGGTAATTTTCGCTTTTGTTAAAGAATGTTAAATGACATTTCAAATTTAACGAAACTGAACGAAAAGTTCTTAAAGTTTCGCTGGTCAATAACATGCATGTTCCTATGGTCGCATTCTTACTTAAATTTCTTAAAGACTCGCTGGTCAATGCTAAACATGGCAAAAGAAAATACCTTTTGCCATGTTTAGCATTGACCAGCGAGTTTAACATTGAAGAGGGATAATTTGAAAAATATAAGAAGTAAAAATTAGTGATTTTGCATTTGCGTTAAGGCTCAGCCAGCCAAAAATTATAAACTTAAAAATTTTAACGATATTAATTTTTCTTAATTTTTTTGACACTCCAACAAGCGAAAAATTGTAAACTTAAGAAGTGAAGTTTTAGTGGAACGATTGCATTATTGATTGCATTATTTTTCGACATTTGATTTCCACCAAACTTTTTGCTTCTAATGAAATAGACTTGAATATTTTAAACTGTTTTATTGTCACAAAATAAAAAAAAATATTGAATTACAAATTGTTATCAAAATGGCAACCAAAATGGGGGCTTTGTAATTCATAAACACAAAACACAAAATTTTTCCATTTTTTTCCATTTACAAAAAACTCGGCAGAAAAATGTTGCCGAATTAGCTAATAAATTAATAACACAGGAAAACCTATAAAAATAAAATTTAAATTTATAAATATAAAAAAAATCGCATGAAATACAAATTTTTGCGTCTACCGCTCTCTACCTTCTTAAGTTTGAACGCAAAATCGCGCATTCTTAATTTTTCTTAATTGACAGATCTAATTTAACGAAGCTTCGTTAAATTTCTTAAGTGACGTTAATTTTTCGCTAGGCGAGAATACAGAAATCCTATCTACTGCATTCTTAGGTTTTGTTAATTCTTAATTTTTAATATTGAAACACAATTTTTTATTTTATTTTTATAATTTACGTATTTTATTCTTTAATTTGTCGATGTATTTAAAATAATAAATAAATAACACATTAAAAAAATTTTTAAATAAAATAAATCATTGTCACATTAATGAAAGTTAAAACTATAACAATTTTGTGTGTATTTTCATAATGTAAAAAAAAAAAAAAAAAAAATTTTAATGTGTTATTTATTTATTATTTTAAATACATCGACAAATTAAAGAATAAAATACGTAAATTATAAAAATAAAATAAAAAATTGTGTTTCAATATTAATTGTGATAAAAGCCACAGAAATATAATGGAATTGTACCATTTATACAGCAATTAATTTTTAAGTTTATAATTTTTCGCTGGTCACCACTTTAGGGTTAATCCAAGCACAGGAAAGGGAAGATCTACGTCGTGTGATTTTTCTTAATTTAAAATTATTAATAAAATTATAGTGTATAAATATTTTTCTGACTTATTTTCCATTTTTGGTTAATATTTATTTATCTTTAAATCATTATTCAATTTATACCATTCTATTAGTTTTAAATTTTACAGAAAATTACTGGAAATAAAAATATGTACAACCTTCCTTTCGTACGCATGAGATAACACTGAATTGTTTTTTTTGTTTTTCAAATGTTTGTTCTCTGTTTTATCTATTCTTTGGACACCAATACAATTTAGCAATACTATTGCGTTCCGGTAATTTTGAACTCAATCCTCAAATTGCGGCCAAAATCGATGTACTGGTGTTTCATTTCTGGGTTTTACTATTGTAGTTTATTGTCTCCAACTGTCGCTCATTTTGTTGTCCCATTATTTAGGTTGTCTGCTCTCCTTGTTGAGCGATTTGATTTTTAATATCTCCTAGCTGTCGTTCTATCATCTGGTTCATAGCAGACTTTAATTGCGACTTATCAAAACTTCTTTGGCTCTTTCCACAGAAGTTGGCGATCCTTGCCGTTCCTCTCTTGCTTTCCAGCAATCTCGTAAGATTTTGCTAACTTTGTTACATACTCAACCCCGAGCTCGCATAAAAGGTGCGATCTCCTCCCTACTTGTATTATTTTGCAACAATCTCTTGAGACGTAATCCAACTTGTCAGATTTCCAACATCTAAGCCTGCCGCTTCCGAATGTTGGTACGGTCCGCTTAATGTTCCCGTTGGTGTCCAAATTCATTTTGGCCTAAATAATGACGGTCTGGTGATAGTCTGCATCTGCATAGCCTCGTTCGTTAACGCAAAAGCAACGGTTTCGGAAAAAGTTCTCTTAGGTGAGAACATCACCGCCCTACTTATTTCTAGATCTCGAATGCGGTCAATGAATGTGTCAATTTTAAGCCTTTCTGTAATCGGGTGACGTACTTATATGTGCTAGGTGTGTAACGGTTCTCTCCTCCCTTTTGGTTGCGGCTTTTCAATTCCATGCGATAGATTTCCACCAACTAAGTTATTCAAAGGCGAAAGATTACTGTTCTAAAATAAATATTTCCCATGCTACGACTGTTCTACATGTTACCAAACTATTCTTACTGGAAGAATCATAAAGTTTCTAAAAGTTTTGGTTTGAGCATATAAAAAGCGAACAAGATCGAATTTGAGTATTCATATTTGGAAAGCGACAGTGTAAAGATTAAAACGCGAATGAGAAAATGATTTGAAAAGTGAATTAGTGCAATATAAAAATTATAACTAAATAGTAAAATTGTGTGAATATTATAAAATATTAATTTTGTGAATTATTGTTAAAAAATTGTGTTGTATTAATTTTTAGTGCTCAATAAATAAATTCGTTCATGATAAGTTGAAGAGTTTTGTTTTATTCACAATCCAGTTATTTGAACCTTGATTGACAAGGGGAAAACGTAATAGTACTGTTAAGTTTTTGCCTTTTCAATCAAGGTTCGAATCACTGCATTGTGAACAAAACAAAACACTTCATTTTATCACAAACGAATTTATTTACTGGACATCAAAAATTAATTCAACACAATTTATTTACAATAATTCACAAAATTACTTTTTATAATATTCGCACAAATTTTAACGATCACTTATAATTTTTATATCGTACTAATTTACTTTTTAAATCATTTTTTAGTTCCTTTTTAATCTTCACACTATCGCTTACCAAATACAAATAATCTAATTCGATCTTGTTTGCTTTTTATATACTCAAACCAAAACTTCTAGAAATTTCATGACTTTTCAAGTAAGAATAGTCTAGAAACATTTAGAATAGTTTTTTCATGGAAAATTCCATTTTATAGCTGATTTACATTTAGGCCCGAATTTATAGTCGTTACTACAATTATAATTCAAATTATAGTAGAGGATAATACAATAAGTTAAATTAATATTGCAAAGTTTTACTGTACTAAAATAGAATTTTCCATGATAAAACTGTTCTAAATGTTTCTAGACACTATTGTTTCTGGAAAAGTCATGAAATTTGTAGAAGTTTTGGTTTGAGTATATGAGTATAGATAGTATTGAGTATAGATTATTAGTATTTGGTAAGCGTCAGTGAAAAAATTAAAAAGTGAATTTAAAAGTGATTTAAAAAGTGAAAATGTGCGATATAAAAAGTATAAGTGATCAGTAGAATTATGCGAAAATTATAAAAATTAATTTTGTGAATTTTATTTTGTTGTTAATAAATTGTATTGTAATCATTTTTGTGCTAAATGAATAAATTCGTTCGTGATCAATTGAAGTGGTTTGTGTTTTTTATTCACAATCCAGTGATTCGAACCTTGATTGACAAGGCAAAAACGTAACAGTATTTATATAAGATTTGTCTGTAACATAGCAACGTATATAGTGATCAAAATCCATAACTAAAAACATTGCTACAAAATATCCAAGACAACAAAGTAAATTCGAAATTCATATCGAATTTTTGACAGGATTTTGAAATGATTTTCGAAAATCGTAGCTATAATAAGAGTACTAGATACAACGAAATTCGAGCCTTAATCTTTTGCTCTTTTGTAAAAGACAAAGAGGTAGGACAAAAAGAATGGAACAATCTTAAAAAGATGAACTGGTTTATCTTTTTTCGTAAAAGTTGCTCAAAATTTATAAAGCCAAAGTAAGTTTTGGAAGAAAATAATTAAATTTTTAGTATGCCCGTCCCATTTTTATATATGGATAAAATGTATTGGCACTTTTCTTGATGTTTCAATTCTTTTGGAATATAATGGAAATATTGAAGGTTATAGCTGATTTACATTCAATCTTTCCGTTCTATTCCAAAAGAATAACAACACGAAGAAAAGCACAAATACATTTTTACAGACATACTCAAAATTTAATTTGTTCCTCTAAAAATGTTGTGACGGTGACATCTAGATTCTAATAGAATAAGTTAAATTAATAGCTCAATACTAAAATGGAATTTTCCATGATAAAATTGTTACGTAATGTTTCTACGCTATTCTAACTGGAAAAGTCATGAGCTTTCTAGAAGTTTGGTTTGTGTATATAAAAAGGCGAACGAAGTCGAATTGGATTAGTAACATTTGGTAAACGATAGTGTAAAAATTAAAAGGAATTAAAAAGTGTTTTAAAAAGTGTTTTTGTGCGAAATAAAAAGTAAAAGTGATCAGTAAAATTTGAGAATAATTTATATAAAGTGATTTTGTGAATTTTTATTGATTGGATCACGGCGCTTTACGGTGGCTGCTGCAATTCAAGAATCCATAGGGACAGGTAGTGATGTGCAAAATCGATCTTTTTCGTTCTGTTTTGTTTATTTTCTCATATGTTTTTCAACAAAAAAGATCGATTTAGCCCATCACTAGGGACAGGTAGCACGCTGAACGAGATCGAATTGGATTAGTAGTATTTGGTAAGCGACAGTGTGAAGATTAAAAAGGAATTAAAAAGTGTTTTAGTGGAAATAAAAATTATAAGTGTATAGTAAAATTTGAGAATAATTTATATAAAGTGATTTTGTGAATTTTTATTAATAAACTGTGTTGTACTAATTCTTGTGTTAACTAAATAAATTCGTTGGTGATAATTAAATTGATTTTGTTTTATTCACATTCCAGTGATACGAACCTTAATTGACAAGGCAAAAACGTAACAATATTACTATGATTTTATAAATTTTGAGCAACAAGGTGCAACTTTTACGAAAAAAAGATCAACCAGATTATTTTTTTCAGGTTTTTCCGCTCTTTTTCACCAAAAAAAGTTGTGTTTTTCAGTAAATAGTATTGAATAATACTTTTTTCTACGGTAGTGCAGTAACCTATGCTTTCGATGATGATTTTTGAATTTAAATTATAAGAAAATGATGCTTTGTGCAAATCGTGTGCAATTTCTTTGCACAACGGTTTCTCAATTGCCACACGATTTTTAAAAGTCATGGAGATCGCAGGGCTTGATGCAGAGCATCATGATTTTGGAGAGAAAGTAACGGGTGCGGCAACCGTAGAGCAGAAAGAAGGAGATAATAATGGAAGTTTCGATTTGTCGCAGTTAATCGCTGCTATGAACCAGATGATGGGACAAATGATTGTAATGAGACAACAAAATGAACGACAGATGGGACAACAAAATCAGTCTAACCAGGAAATTAAACACGAAATGATCAACAAATAGAGAAAATTGAACAACCAATCCAGGAAACTGCAGATGGGCAAAAGAGAATGGACGGGAAATTTATCGAGTTATTCACCTCGCTACGTGACGAAGTAGATAAATTACATACTGAAATTCAACATTCTAAAACGGAATTTAAAATGGAGATTCAAGATGTGGAACATAAATTACAAGCTGAATTTCAAACGGAGGTTAAACGCCTCTAAAAAGAGCTGATTGACGTCAAGGCAAGTGGAACAACGACGCAAGTGTTACAAATCGTCCAATCAATCAAGTTAAAGCCACCAAAGGAGTACATCGGCCGATTATATGGAAAAGCCAAAAATTGACGCATTCATTGACGGCTTTCGAGATCCTGAGACACGCAAGGCGGTGATGTTGTCATCTAAAGCAACCTTCGCGGAAATCATCGCTTATGCGTTGACAAATGAAACTGTACAATCCATCACCGTTAATGAAAATACGCCGAGTGGAAATCGACACCAGCATAAACACCGAGCGGTCAACACCAAGATGCCGAGCCGGAAGCGGCAAAACCAGATGTTGGCCATGTGATAAGGTCGGTCACATCTCTCGCGATTGCTGGGAAATGAGAACAAAACGGGGAAGATCACCATCTCCTATGCAGCGACGACCAAGCGAAGTACAGACAGTGGGAAAGCAAGAGGGCCAAATGACAACGGAGTCGTTAAACTTCAACGAGTCAGCTTAAAGCGGCAGAAGCTGACTCCCACAACCGATTGCCCTACGTAAAGATCTGATCTATGGAGGTTTACAACCAGCTAATGGATTGAAGTTACAAACGGCAACTGGAAATAGTTCAATAATAAAAGGCAAAAAGATCGTGAAAATAAAGATCGGAAGAACTCTTTTCCAACACGAAGTACTGATTTACCAGGCGAATTTTTATTGATCATCGGGAGAAGCTGCCACCGAACTCGGAGACGATCGTATGGGGAAGATTAGAGGGAGGTTCTGGGTCACCCTGGTTGTGGGTTGTGGAAGCTAACGAAGAGGAGAACGGAGCCAAGGAAACTATAATCGGAAAAGTCCTAGTTAAACCAGATAATGAGCATAGAGTACCAATTAGGACTCTAAATCTCTCGGATAAGACGAAAACCATCAAGAAGGGAAATGTAACGAGGTTTCAACTATAGTAAAGTGTGAACAGAATCCGATTGAAAAAGCCGACATGCAAGGGCAAAAAGAAATTGTAGAACAACTCATGCAGAAATGGGCCGATGATCTTACTGAGGCACAGAAAGATTCTGCACATCAACTACTCAAACGGTACACATCCATATTCTGCAGTACATCGGATAATAACGGAAGGACTTCAATGGTAAAGCACCGAATTGATACGGGAGCAGAGATGCCAATTCGTCAACCACCCAGGAGATTACCATTGGCAAAACAACAAGAAGTCGACCGGAAGGTAACAGAAATATAGACTGTAGGAGTAATCGAACCATTTAACAGCCCTTGGAGCTCACCGGTAGTATTGGTCGAGAAGAAGGACGGTAGCTTGAGATTCTGCGTTGATTACCGAAAACTCAATGCTGTGACGAAAAAAGATAGCTACCCACTGCCAAAAATCGATGACACGTTAGACACGTTATCGGGTGCTCGAATATTTTCGACATTAGATCTACAAAGCGGCTATTGACAGGTGGAAGTCCATGAGGAAGATCGCGAGAAAACGGCATTCAGTGTGGATAACGGGCTTTGGCAATTTAATGTTATGCCGTTCGGATTATGTAATGCCCCTGCGACTTTTAAACGATTAATGGAGCGCGTGTTAAAGGGATTACATTGGAAGACGTGCCTAATATATCTGGACGACATCATCGTCATAGGTAAGAATTTTGACGAGCATCTAGGGAACTTGGCGGAAGTTTTGGATCGGATATAGGCCGCCGGATTAAAGTTAAGCCCAAAGAAGTGTAAACTTTTCAGAACTGAAGTCAAATATTTGGGTCATCTCATAACGACTAATGGAATTCATACCGACGAAGAAAAGATCGCAGCGGTAAAGAACTGGCCAGGACCTAAAAATTTACACGAACTACGAAGCTTTCTGGGATTGTGTACCTATTATAGACGCTTCGTGCCAGGATTCGCCAACATCGCTAAGAGTTTACACGAGTTGACCAGGAATAACAAGGCATTCGAATGGAAGAATGACCAGGAGGAAGCATTCGTGGAACTAAGGAGACGATTATGTGTCGCGCCAATCCTCGCGTACCCTATACCTAACGTGAAATTTATTTTGGACACCGATGCAAGTAATAATGGTATAGGAGGTGTGTTATCACAGGAAATTAATGGCCAAGAACGAGTTATTGCGTACTTCTCCAAAACATTATCAAAACCAGAGCGTAATTACTGCGTGACACGGAAAGAATTGTTGGCTATAGTGGAGTATATCATAAGCATTTCCATAAATATCTTTATGGCCAAAAATACCATTTACGGGACAGATCACGGCGCTTTACGGTGGCTGTTGCAATTCAAGAATCCAGAGGGACAAGTAGCACGCTGGATCGAACGTCTTCAAAGCTACGATTTCCAAATCGAACATCGAAAGGAAAATGCACACGGCAATGCCGACGCAATATCAAGACGGCCATGTCCAGTAGAATGTAAACATTGTGGCCATGTTGACGCAAAGGAAGGCATCATTGACGTTAGGCTTACGCAAGTGCTGCCTGATGAGGAGTGGACCGACGAAATGATCAGGAAAGAGCAATTGGAAGATACGGATTTATTAGTTATAATGGATGGAATGGAAGGAAAAGGTGACGAACAGGCTTAGTGGGGGGTAGTGTGATGGTGACACCTAGTGTGTAATAGAGTAAGTTAAATTAATAGCTCAATGTTTTACTGTACTAAAATGGAATTTTCCATGATAAAAATTGTTCTAAATGGTTCTACGCTATTCTAACTGGAAAAGACATGAGCTTTCTAGATGTTTGGTTTGTGTAATAAAAAGGCGAACGAGATCGAATTGGATTAGTAGTATTTAGTAAGCGATAGTGTGAAGATTAAAAAGGAATTAAAAAGTGATTTAAAAAGTGTTTTAGTGGAAATAAAAATTATAAGTGTATATGGACCTCTCGGTTGTGGGTCTTGTATTTGGTAACTGTTAAACCCACAAGTTTTGTTCACCTTTCCTTAAAGCATATCTGACTCCAGATTGTGATATGTGCTGCTCGTGTGTTGCCTCTGGATGTAGAATCAGGGTACCCTTATCCTGCCGTACAAGGCCACTCAGCGTGGAGCACTTGCGGCGATGTTGGCCCCACGTATCGTTGATACACTGAGTTTTGCGGAATCCGCTTGATTAACAACACAATTTCTATTTTTGGTTTACTATTTCTTTTTTTTTCCTTTTAAGGACATGTATTTTTTATTATACGGTTTTGTACTTTTAGATAACAATGTAGGATATCTTTTTTAGAGGGACTATATTTTTCATCTCTTGCAAACAAAAACTTAATAACTGACATTTTTTATTTTTCCAAAAGTACGTAATTACATTTTTTAATTTTGTTACCGCTTTTTACCCAATGAGCAATTTCTACGGATTATAACGTGTGTGTGTGTGTGTGTGCGTGTGTGTGTGTGTGTGTGTGTGTGTGTGTGTGTATGTGTGTGTGTGTGTGTGTGTGTGTGTGTGTGTGTGTGTGTGTGTGTGTGTGTGTGTGTGTGTGTGTGTGTGTGTGTGTGTGTGTGTGTGTGTGTGTGTGTATGTGTGTGTGTGTGTGTGTGTGTGTGTGTGTGTGTGTGTGTGTGTGTGTGTGTGTGTGTGTGTGTGTGTGTGTGTGTGTGTCATTGAGTAAATCGCCCAATACTCCCCCGCCAGTGAAGGCGCAGCCTAAACGAAATAGCTACTCCCGGAAGCGCAAAGGCGCTTTAATATTACGCCCACTACTGAACTGTGGAAACGGTGGTTCTAAATTCGGCGGACATGCGAATGTGACACATTTTCTGTTTGCCGTATGTTTACTGTGCGTACTTTCTTGTGATGATTTCGGTGCTAAGTTTGAATCGCGCGAGGTTTCATGTTGTTCGTCTATGTTAGCTGGCGCAAAACACGGTTTCAATCGATCTATTGATACATTTACTTGTTTGTTGTTAACGATTATTGTATAGTTTTTCTCGCTACGTTTAATTACTTGATGTGGTCCGGTATAAGGTGGTTGTAGTGCTTTCCGAAGTGCGTCTGTACGTAAGAACACATGAGAGCATGTTCCCAATTCTTTACTGACGAATGTTTTTTGGGTACAGTGTCGCGATGCTGGTGTCGGCCTTAGTTCCGTGAAATGGATTTTCAATTGTTTGACGAACTCGCTCTGTGGGACTATGTTTGTATTTTCTAAAAATTGACCGGGTATTCGAATAGCCGCGCCGTATACCAACTCAGCACAAGACGCTTGCAATTCTTCGCTGAGGACCGTAACCCTAACATGATTGTTGGCAGGATTTCATGCCAGTCGGTGCATTCGTGGCGCATTATAGCAGCCTTTAATGTACGGTGCCATCTTTATACCATGCCATTACATTTCGGGTTATACGCCGTGGTCCGCACACGCTGGCAACCAAGAAACTTTGTCAGCTCCCCGAACAATTCAGATTCAAACTGAGTGCCTTGGTCTGTAAGGATGGACACTGGAACGCCAAAACGGGATATCCATGATGAAAACACTGCTGGAATCGCCTCAGGCCAACGTGTGTAACGATCGATGAGCGTGACGCAATAATGGTGATTACCAGAAAGCGGTAAAGGACCAATGATGTCGAGGTGGATTTCTGCAAAACGTTGCGAAGCTAGAGTGAAACTTGCGAGAGGTGATTTAGTGTGCCTTGAAACTTTCGACTTTTGGCATTGTACACATTGTTGAGTAAGTTTTTTCGAATCCTTCTTGAGAGAGGGCCATATAACGTTTTTCGTTAAAATGTTTGTAGTAGCTTGAATTCCAGGGTGTGAAAGATTGTGAAATGATTCGAAAACCTGTTTCCGGGAGTTCAACGGAATAAAAGGTCTGGGTGTACCAGTCGAAATGTCACAATAAATTTGTTTATCGGAATTAAACATTATTGGAATTTGCTTAAGTTTAATTGACATGTTGTCATCATTTAAAAGTTCTCGTAGTTTTGCATCATTGGTTTGTTCATCCGCGATTTGTGCATAGTCGATGTTTTCAGTAAGCGAAATTTGATCTATACGTGAAAGGGTATCTGCAACGACGTTGTCACCGAACGTTGTGCCGGAGACGTGTTGAATGTCGGTTGTGAATTGACCGATAAAATCGAGATGTCGAAATTGACGCGGTGATGCTTTATCTGGGTTCTGGTAAAACGCGTAGACTAAGGGTTTGTGGTCGGTGAACAGTGTGAACTCACGACCTTCCAGGGAATGTCGAAAATGCTTGATTCCGTGGTACGCCGCGAACAGCTCCCTGTCGTAAGCGCTGTAGCGCTGTTGCGTCTTGTTTAACCGTTTTGAGAAAACCCCTAGTGGCTGCCAGGTATCCGAGACAAACTGCTGCACCACTGCCCCGATAGCATGGTCAGATGCGTCCACCATGATTGTCAATCGAGCCGCGGGAATTGGGTGTGCAAGTAGCGTCGCGTAACATAGCTTCTCCTTGCAATTATTGAAGGCGTCTGTAGATGCCACAGTCCAGTTAATTGGTGTTTTGCTTTTCTTCTTGTAGCCTTTCAAGAAGTCATTTAACAAAGCTTGGTCAGCGGCAGCGCCTGGGATAAAAGTCTGTAAAAATTGATCATGCCCAAAAAACGCTTGAGTTGATCAACAGTTACAGGCCGTTCGAAATTTTTAATGGAATTGACTTTGTCCGGAAGAGGAAGAATGCCTTGTTCTTTGATAAGATGACCTAGAAATTGGACTTCGGGTAATGCGAAGATGCATTTGTCCGAATTGATGATCAAACCATACTCGGATAATTTTTGAAAGATAATCTTGAGATGCTCAAGATGTTCCTCGAAGGTCTTGGATGCAACGAGAATGTCATCCAAGTAGACAAAACAGAAATTGAGGCCGGATAATACAGAATGCATCAGTCTTTGAAAAGTCTGTGCTACATTCCTTAGCCCGAATGTCATTTTTGTGAATTCAAAAAGACCGAAGGGTGTGGAGATGGCTGTCTTAGGGACATCTGATGGTTCGATCGGGATTTGGTGGTATGCTTGAACACGGTCGATAGTGGAAAATATTGTACAACATGCGAGTTCATTGATGTCTGCATATGTGTTGGTATGCCATTAACCGATAGTGAAGTCACAGGATCGACGATCTTGCATGTCCACGATGAGACCCGTGAATTTCAAAAAATCAGCGCTAAAAATTGGGGTCGTGACGTCCGCGATGACGAATTCCCAACGGAATTCGCGACGTAATCCGACATCCAACTTTAGTAATTTGGTGCCATATGCGGGGACCGGTGTGCCATTAGCTGCGTAAAGTTTTACTGTAGAATTGGGTTTGGCTGCCTTAAATAATTTTAGAGGGACTATCGACAAGTCCACGCCCGTGTCAACAAGGAATTTTAGGCGACTCATGTAGTCAAAAATTATCAGGCGACTTGAAATCACGTCATCGTTAACGGTCGCCAGCGTTGGATGACTGCTTAAAAATTTGTTTTTTGTTGGGACGAGCTGCCTATGTCTGCGCTTGAGTCTTGTGAGGCAATGCTCGCTTTACTGACAGAATTTGCAACCAATCACGCATCTGCGTGCGTTGTCCCCGAATCTCTCGTGATAGTAACATGCATCCGAACCTG
This sequence comes from Tipula vernalis, assembly GCA_958295665.1. Lineage (NCBI taxonomy): Eukaryota > Metazoa > Arthropoda > Insecta > Diptera > Tipulidae > Tipula > Tipula vernalis. The sequence continues at coordinate 213,754,673 of OY282559.1, read as the reverse complement.
GTTTTAATTTGTTATGCTGGGATCCTGAACGACTGAAATGTCTCCTCGGAGAATTTTTGAAAGATAATCTTGAGATGCTCAAGATGTTCCTCGAAGGTCTTGGATGCAACGAGAATGTCATCCAAGTAGACAAAACAGAAATTGAGGCCGGATAATACAGAATGCATCAGTCTTTGAAAAGTCTGTGCTACATTCCTTAGCCCGAATGCCATTTTTGTGAATTCAAAAAGACCGAAGGGTGTGGAGATGGCTGTCTTGGGGACATCTGATGGTTCGATCGGGATTTGGTGGTATGCTTGAACAAGGTCGATAGTGGAAAATATTGTACAACTTGCGAGTTCATAAGAAAACTCTTGTATATTCGGTATTGCGCATCTGTCAGGGATCGTGACTCGATTTAGTGAGCGATAGTCACCGCATGGTCTCCAGTCTCCATTCTTTTTTAACACCAAGTGAAGGGGGCTCGCCCACGGACTATTACTCGGTCGACAAATGCCCTGTGCCATCTGTGGTTGGACTTGTGCCGGAATACTCCCGATGGCATTTAATCACGTCTGCGAGATCGTTTCCATAAGGGCGTCTGCTCGTTCGCGTAACGGCGTTAAAACCATCTGGACCTGTTGCGGTAAACGCGACATCCACAACTGTTGTAATGTTTTCTCGCTAAACTCACTGTCGGCGTTTAATTTAAATTCGCTCAACAGCTGGGAGGGTTTTTTGTCCCCTAGTGACAATCCGTGTAGGACGTTATTCATTTTTGTCTTCTTTGACTCGCCTAGCACGCGCACTATCTCTTCGCGCGACGTGCTATATGGGTTTCGCAAGATAAGATCCGCAAACGAATTATGCACGCGCGAATCTAGCGCGCTAACTGCGTGGGCGTATTTCGTGCACTCTGTGGTAATTCCAGCAATATTAAATAGATGGTCCAAAATACAGAACCACACTGCTGGGTTTTGTGCGTAAAGTGGCTGTGGCGGTTTAAATTCTACTCGCCCTATATAAGCTTCGGCTTGATTATCACTTTTGGGAACCCTATTATTACTACTTGTGTCCCTGTTGTCCGTATTTGGTCTTTCTGTATGTGTGACTTTCGCATTTGCAAACAACTCACGTAATTCGCGTAACTGCTCCGCTACTAATTGCGGCCCCGAGCCACTTGCTCCGTGCATCTGCGCCTCCACCGGCGTAGTCGATTGTGACATTTTATTGACCCGATGTTTAACACACCACACACGAAATATTTAAATGAAAAACACGCGGTAATTGCTTGTAATTGTAAAAATAAATAACGCGGTAGTGACAATCAAAAAATGTACTTACGTTTACAGTTTCTTTTATTTTAATTTTTTGTTGAACGCTGATGCTGTGTTCTCCGTCTCTGATGTTCCTTTTGAAGTTTGTGTTCTGTTGTCGGGGTTACCACTTTTATGGACCTCTCGGTTGTGGGTCTTGTATTTGGTAACTATTAAACCCACAAGTTTTTTTCACCTCTCCTTAAAGCATATCTGACTCCAGATTGTGATATGTGCTGCTTGTGTGTTGCCTCTGGGTGTAGAACCAGGGTACCCTTATCCTGCCGTACAAGGCCACTCGGCGTGGAGCACTTGCGCCGATGTTGGCCCCACGTATCGTTGATACACTGAGTTTTGCGGAATCCGCTTGATTAACAACACAATTTCTATTTTTGGTTTACTATTTCTTTTTTTTCCTTTTAAGGACATGTATTTTTTATTATACGGTTTTGTACTTTTAGATAACAATGTAGGATATCTTTTTTAGAGGGACTATATTTTTCATCTCTTGCAAACAAAAACTTAATAACTGACATTTTTTATTTTTCCAAAAGTACGTAATTACATTTTTTAATTTTGTTACCGCTTTTTACCCAATGAGCAATTTCTACGGATTACGAAGTGTGTGTGTGTGTGTGTGTGTGTGTGTGTGTGTGTGAGTGTGTGTGTGTGTGTGTGTGTGTGTATATATGTGTGTGTGTGTGTGTGTGTGTGTGTGTGTGTGTGTGGGTGTGTGTGTGTGTGTGTGTGTGTGTGTGTGTGTGTGTGTGTGTGTGTGTGTGTGTGTGTGTGTGTGTGTGTGTGTGTGTGTGTGTGTGTGTGTGTGTGTGTGTGTGTGTGTGTGTGTGTGTGTGTGTGTGTGTGTGTGTGTGTGTGTGTGTGTGTGTGTGTGTGTGTGTGTGTGTGTGTGTGTGTGTGTGTGTGTGTGTGTGTGTGTGTGTGTGTGTGTGTGTGTGTGTGTCATTGTGAAAATCGCCACATGTATAGTAAAATTTGAGAATAATAATAAAGTGATTTTGTGAATTTTTATTAATAAACTGTGTTGTAATAATTCTTGTGTTAACTAAATAAATTCGTTGGTGATAAATTAAATTGATTTTATTTTATTCACAATCGAGTGATACGAATCTTAATTAACAAGGCAAAAACGTAACAATTATTAAATAACTTATTCTATTCTAGTCTACTCTAGGTGTTACCGTAAAACAATAAACTTAAATGATTGCCATCTATTGAAAAATATACTAAATCATCTAAAATCATTTTCGCTAACAGTCAGTAGATGTCCCTAACATTCGCACAAATTTCGATTTGAATTTTTTTTTAATTAAACTCATTTAATTCAATTCTAATTACATAATAAAACCACTAAAGTAGACATGTTACAGATTGATATTACTACGTTAAATTTTTTCAATAAAATTCATCATGCTATAAAATTTTGACATTTACAGTTTATAGCAGATTGCGTGCCATTTTATAGGAGAGAAATGCGTTCTTTCGCAAAACCGAAAAATTAAAAAATAACCAAAAAAATTTTCAGTCTGGCGGCTTCTCTTCCATTTCATTCAACTATACCATTTTTTGTTCTGTGTGTATTCTAATTGTGCGCGTAGTTCATGAGAAATTGTAATATAAAATTATTACTAATTACATCTAGATTATATTAAAACAGAATAAATTGGTAAGTTAATTAATTTTGGTTATAAACTGAATGAAAATTGTTTTTGAAATTTACTTCTCAAAATGTGAAAACCATGTGGTCTCATTTTTTCGCTTTTTATTTTACCGAAATTCTATTGCGCATTTTAATTTTTTTCGCTTCTAACTCGACTTTTTCAATCAAATGATAAATTTCAAGATATTTAATTAATTTTCAGATCAATTAATCTTGGATTGAATTTAAATTACAGGCCCGTCTAAAGATGAGTGGAAAGGAAGCAAAATCGGCTAAAGTCATTGATAAGTCTGGGGGTGATGACTCAAAAGACAATGAATCTGGTGGTGAGGACAAGGAAGTAACCGAAATGTTGTAAGAAATTGCATTATTTTCACGAAATACCGGTGTTAACTTATTTTTAATTTAACTTCCAGCTCTTCATACATACCACCTATCTTGAGACGTCAAATTATATGGAATTTGATGAAGACCTTACCACCGAAGACAAAACAATGTGTTAAAGCGTTACGTAATACACAATTAGATCAAATAGAAATAGAAGTTAAATTTTATGAAGAGGTATTTGCTTTACAAAAAAAATATCAAAAGCTCTATGAACCGTTATATGAGAAACGTAACAAAATAATCAACGGGCAGCATATACCAACGGAAGCCGAATGTGAAGAGAAAACCGAGAGTAAACTAGGCAATGATGATAAAGAGGCAGCCGCTGAAACTCTAAAGATTCTACCACCAGAGCTTAAAACAAGTTTCAATTTCGAGGATGATATTCAAGGTGTACCGAATTTCTGGTTAACTGTATTCCGCCACACTGAATATTTATGTGATATTATTCACGAACCGGATGAGGAAGTTTTAAAGAAATTAACAGACGTTAAGTTGGTCTACTGCGAAGATGATCCTATGTCGTATGTTATTGAATTCCATTTTGCTCCAAATGAGCATTTTACAAATTCAGTACTTACAAAGAAATATTTTTTGCGTACGGAACTAAATGCCGAGGAACCTTTCTCATTTGAAGGTCCTGAAATCTATAAATGTCTTGGTTGTGATATTAACTGGAACAAGGGTATGAATTTAACTGTGAAAACTATTAAAAAGAAGCAAAAACACAAGGCTCGTAATGCAGTACGTACCGTTACAAAACAGGTTCCAGCGGAATCATTTTTCCATTTCTTCAATCCGCCTGTGTGCGATGATATTAGTAAACTTGAACAAGCATCTCAAAATGTAAGTAAAACTCTTTTAATTCAAACTAAATTTCTCATTACTAATTTTCTTCTATTCGTTCGATACAGATTTTAACAAATGATTTTGAAATTGGTCATATAATTCGTGAACGGGTAATACCGAAAGCCACATTATATTTCACTGGTGAAGTGTGTGATGATGATTTGGATGAGGAAGATGAAGAAGAGGAGGACGAGGAAGAAGAGGAAGATGATGATGACGATGCTGTTCCAGTTCCACATCATCACAAAGGTTCAAAAAAGCAACAACAAGCTAATCCAGCTGAATGTACTCAACAATAAATTTTTAAGGGTGATGGAACGAAAATCGTATAGAACATAACAGCTTAACAACAATTTTTTTTTTATATACATAAATAATTTTAGAAGATAAAATTAAATAATTTTTAAAGAAAATAGTTAAGAAAAATAATCTAGCTATATAAAAAAAGATTCATTATTAAAAAATTAATTATCGGAACTATATTTTCTTCCTAACTATAATTTACATAAGTTAAAAGTTTTTCAGTTGAAAGGAAAATTTTTATATTATCGTATCGGGGCAACGATAAAAGGTCGCTAGAATTAATATCATTAAAAAAAGGAATTGGGCAGGACAGGAGAGGAGATTCCAGGAAGCTCGAAAAAATTGCTAGTTTAATTCCAAAATAAGAATAATTAAAAAAATCTGAAAATAATTTAAAATAAATTCGGAAATTGAAATTTTGAGGTTCCGTGATTTAATTTGCGGTCTGATTCTGGGGTTCCGTGACATGTTCTGCAGTTTATTATATTCCCTTTTTCCAGAATATCACGAGCCTGAAGATTTAAGTCAGCAGAACATGCTTCCGAGTAACGTAAAAAAATGGAAAGAAACTCCGAAACTATTTTTTTTTTCGATGTTAATTCTACTTTTTATGAATATTAACCGACTGTAATTGGTAAGCGAATAAAGTCGGAAGCTTCATACAGATTTTGCGAATTCTTGCGACCTTAAGTTCACGGAGCCATCGTACTTTATATATTTTTCGTTACAATTTATACTATATATTAGTTTAATTATTATATATTTTTGCTTACATCATGAAATTATATTAAAATTTCTTAAAGAGGAATTAAAACTAAACATAAACTTAAATATTTTCTGAACCATTATTTACTATGAATACTTTAATGTTTGAAGCGTACGTATTATTTTTGTTTCTTACCAAACTATTTAACGAATAAAAAAACTGTCATTCCTCGAAAAATTGCTTGTTTTATTTACAAAATTTACTTTCGCGATTAAAGAGCACAACTTTTTAGGGCAGATACATGTTAAACTCAAAAGTGATCTGACTGAAAACCTTTTGCCATATGACAGTATGAATAAACGTACCTTAGAGCGTTTTATCATACCGATGGGCGGGCGTTAAATGTCATGCTTTTATATTGATTAAAAATTGTGCAAACTTATAAACATTTTTTTAAAGAAACTTGCAAAAATTTCCAAAAAAAGAAAATGTGTATTTCCTTTCTCAAGTTAATGGTTTTCATCAATACTTAAGCAAATATGTATGTACATATATACTATACAGCCAAAACCAACAAAAATGGCTTAAGCCATATAGTACAAACTTTTAAAATATAAACTAGCCGCACTCTGATATGCATGAGCAAACCTTTATTAAGCCTAAAAATAGTAAACAAGGAAATAAAAAAATTAAAATGGTTAAATGAGAATTTTTACGCTCTTGCAGTTTCCGTTTTTTAATTTTTTAACAGTTTTGTTCTTAAATTGTGTGTCAGAGCAGATTTTTAATAATATAATAATTTAAACTACCTAGATAAGTTTTAATAATTAAATGTTATTACGTAGGTATGTTATAATTATGCAAAAAATTAGGAAGTGTAAAAATATATTTAATGAATATTATAAAATTAGAATTGCAGATTGTAACCTCAAAATGGAGCAAGTGAAAAAACGGACTACCTAGTTACAATTTAAGCTGGATGCAATTAAATTTGGTGAATCCAGTAGTAACCGAAAATTGGCGGTTCAATTTAACGTGAACGAATCGATGATTAGACGTTGGAGAAAAGGTGAAACGGAACTACAAAAGATTCCGGATAAAAAGAAGAAAAAAAACAAACCATCGAGTACGATATGCAAAATGGCCCTTATTGGAAGCAGATCTATAAAAGTGGATCTTAATCCAACGGGGTAATGGCCATCAAAGAGAGATGAATATTGCAACAAACACGGTCACGGTCAATTGATATGGGGTTGTCGTTTCATGGTTCGGTGAAATGGGTGTGCAGCTTTATGAAGAGAAATAATTTGGTGCGAGAGCGGTCACGTCGACAGGACAGCATTTGCCGGAAAACTGGGAGGAAAAGCATAAAGCAAACATTTGCCATTATCATATAGGCAATATGGACGAGGTTACCCTCAGTTTTGACCTGCCGTCAAAGTTTACGGTGGCCAAGCAGTAACTGCTGACGGGAAGACGTTGCCTTCGTACGTAATATTTAAGCGGAAAACCATTCCTAAGGGTAAATTTCTATGCAATATGGTCATATCTGGCAACGAGAAGGGGTGGATGTCCTCCAGTGAGATGATGTTTTGGTTACAGAAAGTTTGGAGCAAACGACCACAAGCTTTGTTTGCTAAAAAATCTCTGTTGATCCTCGCGGATGCCGCACCAGGTCACAAGGCGGAGGAAATCAAAACTACGTGCAAGAAGCTTAACACAATCCCTGCAATGGTCCCAGGCGGATTAACCAGTAAGCTTCAACCCCTGGATATATCGGTGAATAAATCGTTTAAGTCCAAACTAAAGTATTTGTGGGAGGAACGGATGATAACAGGATACAAAGAATATACCAGAAAATAGGGTTGCCAGTTGAACTTCTTTGGGGAGTACGGTGCTTCTTTTCTAGTTCCAATTTTGCTGTGTTCTTGTTTTCTGTAATTTGTATTGAAGTAAACAACTTTTTTACAACTTACAGAAAGTAGATACAATACAGGGTCAGAGCCAGAGCAGAAGCACTGTACTCCCTCAAGAAGTACAACTGGCAACCCTACCAGAAAAGGCGCTATGAAAAGGGCTTCTAATGAAGAAATTCTCGGCTGGATAGCGACTGCTTGGGAGAATACGACAGATACAACTATAACGAACGGATTTCGTAAAACCGTTATTGATTTTTATGATCATGAAAATGTGGTTGCCTTGTTAGATGAGTCCAACCAAGAAATAGGTACAATGATGAGTCCAACCAAGAAACAGGCACAGACATTGAAATCACGTCGGATGAAGAAGGAGAATACAGTCAAACCTGTTTTTGTGCGGTAGATAGGGACCGCAGAAAAAAAAATATTCACAAACTTCATAAATAGCTATAACAAAAACGTTTCCCAACATATTAAAGAAATTTTTTTTATGCGATGAAGAGGGACCGCATGAAAAAAGTCTCACTTAGAAAATATGTCAAAGTTATACGAAATAGCAAGAAAGTGATTTCCAAACAAAATAAATAACTAAACTGCACATGGCAACATTTAAAGAAATTTAAATTTTTCATTTTAAACATGGAGTACTTTTCAAAATGTACATAATTCAATACTACTCGTCGTAGTTCAAAACGCGCATATTCTTATGATGAACAGGTTCGTAATCGCTTTCGTCACTTGAAGATAATAAGAGTTAAATTATTTTTTCTTACTATGTAGTCGGTGATAAATTTTTGCGACGACGGTCGTTTGATCAAGCTCTTTTTGGAATTTCACAGGATCCGGTTCTCCTTGTCCGTCTTCGTGATCTGTTAAGTTTTTTTTTTTTTTTTTTTTTTTTCGTCCCTGCCCAAAAGCGGCTAGCACTACGACCTAAAAGATCTTTTGTGCTGTTGGGTACTGTTACTCCAGGAGCTTCTCCACCTCTCTAATAAAGGCGAGAATGCTATTTATAGAGGCCAATTTACATTTCTCCGGTTCTGTTAAGTTACTGAAAATGTCAGTATCATTAACGGTTTCGTCTTTAATAATTTCGATAAAAGTGTCAAAACCTTCTCCGCAGATGTTATGTGCTAGCGCAATGATTTCTGATGATAACGTGGAAGTGTTGTTTTATTTGAGTAATTGATGCAGTAGCGTGGTTTATGCAGTCTAAAATCAAAAACTTTTTCCAAAATTTAATCAGGCATATTCCCTCGTTTTCTAATTTTCCAAAATGTAGCTGAAAGTTAATTTCACATAGTGTTTCTTAAAAGTTGCGATTATGCCTTGGTCCAATGGTTGTATAAGGCTAGTCGTATTGGGTGGTAAAACACTACTTGTGCATTAGGATGCTCTATAAAAGGATGGCCGGGTGAATTGTCAACAATTAGCAACACTTTAAAAGGAAGACCCATATCTGTCATATATTTTTCAACTTCTGACCCATGCTTTTTTATTGGCCATGAATGTACTGGAAGTTCAGCTAAATTTATGTATTTTAGCGCACGTGGGTGCAAAGCTTTATTTATAACAGGTGGTTTTAACATTCTTGCACCAGACGCATTACTACAAATAAGGAATGTTATTTGATCCTTTGCAGTCTTAAAACCACTTGCAGATTTCTCAGACTTGGCGATGAACGCTCGGCTGGGCATCTTTTTCCAAAATAACCCAGCTTCATCTGCATTAAATACTTGATCTAGGCAATATCCATCGTCATCAATAATTTTTGCTACCACTTTACAATCAATTTTAGCAGCTGTTTCATCGGCAAACGCGACCTCCCCTTGTATCTTCACATTGAGAAGTGCGTGTTGTCGTAAAAATCCACTTAACCAGCTATTGTTGGCAGAAAATTTACGGTTTTTAAAGTGGGATGAGGAACTAGACGGTTCTAAATCCTTCAGTTGATTGCAAAATTGTTTAGCTTTCTCTTTAATTAATGCTCCGTCAATGGGGATTCGTTTTCGAGTTGAGTTTTTAATCCAAAATATGAGAGCCTTTTCCGTTTTCTCTATTACAATATTTCTTGAATATGATGCTGTTTTACCACTTTCGTTTGTTGCACAGTTATTAGATTCATTTATTTTACTTGCACGTTTTTGTATGGCTCTTATAGTGGATTCACCTAATTTAAATTCCTTACAAAGAGCCGTGGACCCTTCACCATTTGCTAGTCTATTTAATATTGCAATTTTAGTTTCTAATGCAATTGTTTTTCTTTTTGTTTTTTGGTTACGATTATTCATTTTAAGGGAGTACTTATGTCTAAAAATTAAATAAAAATCATAAAAACTATATAAATAGAAAAAATAATTAATTTACCGTTAATCTCACTATAAAATTAATCTTACTTAAGCCCTTTCCGAAAGTTATACTTATTTATTTAGACCTACTTATTTAAATAAGTATGTAACTTAAAATAAGTATGTTCTTACAAAAAAAATCTTAAACGAAAACCAAAATTCTGTTAATTTCATTGCATACATATTGTGATATTATGTAGTAATTAAGTTTTATAAAAAATTTAATTAAAAAAATTATTTTATAGTTACAAAATAGTCAAAATAGAAAATAAGTATGTGAAATCAATTCGGATGATTTTACATACTTATTTAAGATGGCGGCAAATAAGTATGTCTAAATAAATAAGTATAACTTTCGGAAAGGGCCTTAAGGCTCAAATGATATGTAAGTACGCGCTTCGAAGGTTGGTAATTAACTAACGTTATTGTTTGGTGTGCAAGAAAATAGGAAATTCCTTTGTTTAGCGAACGTTTCGAATTTTAACCAAAATAAAACGGTAAATTTTTATTTTTACATCAATATATTTTTTTAGCTTAGACGTGTTTTCTTGCATCAGTTTCTTTCCTCGTTTCTTTACCCGTCTCTCTACAAAAATATGACCTTCGAAATCAATTTATAGAGAGAGGGGTAAAGAAACGAGGAAAGAAACTGATCCAAGAAAACACGTCTAAATCGGCTCAATGGCAGGTGGAGAGTAGGTATTATCCCTCCCAGCGCAAAAATGTATACATCAAAAGTATTTCGTTTACGAACAGTTTACGAAAGGTTCTTATTACAACACACTACTCCATTTACATTCTCTATACACAGTGCTGTCAATTATATCTTGCGGCAAAAACATCTATAATTCCAAGACGAACTATACAAAATTTAAAGGTACAAAGTGACTACTGGCCATAGTGTTAGTTGTGTACATATAAGCCTTCAATAAAAAAATAACCAACACTAATATAATTTGTTTTGTTTTTTTTCTATAAATATGAAAAAAAAAATAAAAAAATACATAAGAAACAACAACAATTTACATCACGGCAATGCCGTATAATAATATCAAATAAAACGAAAGCTGTTTGTGTGTATGTTTCTTGGAATAGCAAAATAAATTACAACCCAATCAGCATATTTTGTTGAGAAAAAATTGTAATGTATGGATATTACTAATGGAATGATTGTTTTTTTCAAGAATATACATAAGTCGAGAATTATTATTTCGATTTAATTCGTAGCTTTTATGTTGTTAATTCTACTGTTTTTATGTCAAATATTTACGAATTTTATTTGCTCGAGTTTGAATTAAATAATTTGAATTATTTTTTTAATTACTTAATTTCTCTGCCTAGTGCAATTGTTGTAAATTTCTCAACAAAATACGCTTAATGTTTGTTCTTCATTCGTCATATTCGAGATTCGAGCTAAACGTTTGACATTTGAGGAAAAACAAAACCAATAAAATGTCTATAAACATTTTAAACATTTTTGTTGGTTTTAGGAAAAAGATCTATAACCTATCTTTATTACACTCGTAGACCAAAAAATGGCATATGTCATTGTTTTAAAAAATACAAATAAGCCTACATATTTCAATGCTTTACTAAACGTTAAATATAAAAATATTAAGGCACAATTCGATTTTTAATATCAAGATACCTTTTAAATTTAAATTATTTTAATAATTTTTTTATTAAATTCAAAAATGAATTTGAACATGTACAATATTTTTGTCAAGAGTGTACAAATAAAAAGTAAATATGTGTTTGTATGAAAATAGTTACCAATCCTACTTTCAGTAGCAATTATCAGACAATAACAAACAATAGTTCGTCTTTGTCTTGCGGCTTTGTTTTATTTTCAATTTTTTTTTTGTACAAATTAAATTAAAGTTGTCGTATTGTGAAAATATAAAAACTTCTGATAATTATTGTTAATTTTTCGGGGCATTCAAGAGCAGCACTATATCCATAATATCGTATAAAAATCATTATAATAAATATTTTGAAAGGTATTTAAGTAATACTCGAAGTACTTCATCTATGATTGAAACATTTTATTTCATTTCAGAAAAAGGTTAATTAACAAATTTGGCACGTTGTATCTTGTGTTGCGGCTCATTTGAACAAAAATACAAATAAAAGATAAGATTGATTTAAAAAAAATTGTTTTATTCTAATTAAATGGGGCAATTCACACTAAACCGTTCGTCAATGTTACGCTTAAGCAGTTTGTAAACATTACGTTTAAGCGTACACGTTATGAACACTTTTATAGATATGTACTAATACATACACAAGTCTTCGCAAATTTGTTTCACTTCTCATGTGACAAAAGTACACATTACGTACTACATTCGTACTGTTTTTGTGTAACATTTCCCTCCCGGCGCAAAAATGTATACAGCACAAATGTACAGCGTACGAACAGTTTACGAACGCTTTTTTTTATAATACACTGCTACATTTACATTCTCTATACACAGTGCTGTCAATTATATCTTGCGGTTTTGTTTTAGTTTCAATTTTTTTTTTGTACAAATTAAATTAAAGTTGTCGTATTGTGAAAATATAAAAACTTCTGATAATTATTGTTAGTTTTTCGTGGCATTCAAGAGCAGCACTATATCCATAATATCATATAAAAATCATTATAATGAATATTTTGAAAGGTATTTAAATAATATTCGAAGTACTTCATCTATGATTGAAACATTTTATTTCATTTCAGAAAAAGATTAATTAACAAATTTGGCACGTTGTATCTTGTGTTGCGGCTTATTTGAAGAAAAATACAAATAAAAGATAAGATTGATTTAAAAAAATTGTTTTATTCTAATTAAATGGGGCAATTCGCACTAAACCGTTCGTCAATGAATACGTTTATGCTCAGAGTCGAGTCATCTTTTAGTTAACTTTGGATCATCTTGTAGTTATCTTTTTTAGCGTTTATACTGCAGAGTCAATTCGTAGTCGAGTCGAAACTAGGTTGAAACCGAGTCAGAAACGTCAAAAAAAAATCATTTACTATCGTATGTTTATATGTTTTTCTTGTATTATTTTCTGAATTTTATAAAAATAAAATAACAAAGTTTTATTGCCACACAAAAATCGAAGATTCGCACACGAATTAAGAAATCAAAATGGTGTCTTTTTATTACTATTTTTTTGTTGTTTTTATTTTTCGACTCGACTCCGTTTATAGTGAAGGTTTTTAGAGTTAACTCGACTCGACCCTAGAAATTTTTTAGGTCGAGTCGAGTTAACTACAAGATGACTCGACTCCGTTTATAGTAAAAGTTAACCTAGGTTCAAACCAGGTTGAACCCTAAGCATAAACGTACTCAATGTTACGCTTAAGCAGTTCGTAAACATTACGTTTAAGCGTGCACATTATGAACACTTTTATACATGCTAATACATACACAAGTCTTCCCAAATTTGTTTCACTTCTCATGTGACAAAAGTACACATTACGTACTATATTCGTACCTTTTTAGTGTAACGTTTACGAACACCTTAGTATAGCAAAGTCTTCGTAAACCGTACGTTTATGATACACCTGGTCTGGAGGGTTACGAACACCTTAAGGTGTTCGTAACCCTCCAGACCAGGTGTATCATAAACGTACGGTTTACGAAGACTTTGCTATACTAAGGTGTTCGTAAACGTTACACTAAAACGGTACGAATATAGTACGTAATGTGTACTTTTGTCACATGAGAAGTGAAACAAATTTGCGAAGACTTGTGTATGTATTAGCATGTATAAAAGTGTTCATAATGTGTACGCTTAAACGTAATGTTTACGAACTGCTTAAGCGTAACATTGACGAACGGTTTAGTGCGAATTGCCCCATTTAATTACAATAAAACAATTTTTTTAAATCAATCTTATCTTTTATTTGTATTTTTGTTCAAATGAGCCGCAACACAAGACACAACGTGCCAAATTTGTTAATTAATCTTTTTCTGAAATGAAATAAAATGTTTCAATCATAGATGAAGTACTTCGAGTATTATTTAAATACCTTTCAAAATATTCATTATAATGATTTTTATATGATATTATGGATATAGTGCTGCTCTTGAATGCCACGAAAAACTAACAATAATTATCAGAAGCTTTTATATTTTCACAATACGACAACTTTAATTTAATTTGTACAAAAAAAAAAATTGAAACTAAAACAAAGCCGCAAGATATAATTGACAGCACTGTGTATAGAGAATGTAAATGTAGCAGTGTATTATAAAAAAAAGCGTTCGTAAACTGTTCGTACGCTGTACATTTGTGCTGTATACATTTTTGCGCCGGGAGGGTTAGTATATCAGTCTTCGTAACCCATACCACAGAAGAAAGATTAACCAGAATAGTCATAACGCTGTTTTTGTATGGAAAAATTTGGACTCATTTTTTTGACCTTGATTCGCCGAAGGTAAGAGAAAGTTGGGTTATTTATTCTTTGGTTTACTGGTTTTTATTTGAAATATTAAAATTGAGAATCCTTAACAGTATAGAATACGTTTATGCTCAGAGTCGAGTCATCTTTTAGTTAACTTTGGATCATCTTGTACCCTCCAGACCAGGTGTATCATAAACGTACGGTTTACGAAGACTTTGATATACTAAGGTGTTCGTAAACGTTACACTAAAACAGTACGAATATAGTACGTAATGTGTACTTTTGTCACTTGAGAAGTGAAACAAATTTGCGAAGACATTTGTATGTATTAGTATGTATAAAAGTGTTCATAACGTGTACGCTCAAACGTAATGTTTATGAACTACTTAAGTGTAACATTGACGAACGGTTTAGTGCGAATTGCCCCATTTAATTAGAATAAAACAATTTTTTTAAATCTTATCTTTTATTTGTATTTTTCTTCAAGTGAGCCACAACACAAGACACAACGTGCCAAATTTGTTAATTAATCTTTTTCTGAAATGAAATAAAATGTTTAAATCATAGATGAAGTACTTCGAGTATTATTATTATTGGATACTTCGAGTATTACTTAAATACCTTTTAAAATATTCATTACAATTATTTTTATACGATATAATGGATATAGTGCTGCTCTTGAATGCCACGAAAAACTAACAATAATTATCAGAAGTTTTTATATTTTCACAATACGACAACTTTATTTTAATTTGTACAAAAAAAATTGAAAATAAAACAAAGCCGCAAGATATAATTGACAGCACTGTGTATAGAGAATGTAAATGTGGTAGTGTATTATAAAAAAAAGCGTTCGTAAACTGTTCGTACGCTGTACATTTTTGCTGTATACATTTTTGCGCCGGGAGGGTAGTTATCTTTTTTAGCGTTTATACTGCAGAGTCAAATCGTAGTCGAGTCGAAACTAGGTTGAAACCGAGTCAGAAACGTCAAAAAAAATAATTTACTATCGTATGTTTATATGTTTTTCTTATATTATTTGCTGAATTTTATAAAAATAAAATAACAAAGTTTTATTGCCACACAAAAATCGAAGATTCGCACACGAATTAAGAAATCAAAATGATGTCTTTTTATTACTATTTTTTTGTTGTTTTTATTTTTCGACTCGACTCCGTTTATAGTGAAGGTTTTTAGAGTTAACTCGACTCGACCCTAGAAATTGTTTAGGTCGAGTCGAGTTAACTACAAGATGACTCGACTCCGTTTATAGTAAAAGTTAACCTAGGTTCAAACCAGGTTGAACCCTAAGCATAAACGTACTCATAGTTTGTGAAATTATATGACAAGTTTTGTTTTGACAGCATAATTTGTATTAAATATTCAAAAAATTCATAATATTCGAAAATAATTATACTTCAATGTCCAAAAAAGAAGGTAAGATGAAAAAAAAATTTGATCCACGCAATGTCTATTCTGGTTAATCTTTCTTCTGAGCCCATACGTTTATGATACACCTGGTCTGGAGGGATGTTCAAGGTTAATGTCAAATTCTTTCGGGTTTCTCGAAATAAAGTAACTTTTTTAACTCCTAAAGAATATGAAAATATTTTTGTAGTTGTGTTGGTGTAAAAAGAGCAAAATAAAGTGAGGTCATGTTTTACTGTTAGATCAGTTAAACTTTTTTATTGTGATAACAACAAGACGGACCAATTAATTTAGCGCATTAATATTCAAATAAACAACAAATGAAATATTAAAATGCAGTTTTGTTTTTGTTTCCAATTCACTTTGACATTTCACATTTCTATGTATTTGTAAAGACTAAAGCAAATATATTGTCGATTTCGATTCACCTTTTACCAAATCTTTAAAAGATCACTTTGCTAAAGTACACAGTTTCTCCGTAATATATATGTGTGTGTTTTTGACGTTTATAAAAACATAACCTATAATTTTTATAAAAGATCGATACTCTATAAAAACAACTTAACATATTCTAATGTTATATACATAACAACATAACAACAACAAGTTAATTCTTTAATATAAAATATTTACATAAAAATAAACAGAAACACAAAATATAACACAAAACACAAATGACGCTTTCAAAATGACAGTTCTATTTGTGTTTGTGTTAGTAAATCTGCCAAAAAATCGAGATTCGTAAACCAACAACAATTTTGCTCGGCCGAGCGACTTTTCTTGACGAATCGAACAGTAACGTTTGACACAGAAAGATCAAGCCGGCTATTTGCTCTTTTTTGGTGAATCGAAAACCACATATGAAAAAACCCAAAGTAAAATGCTCTCGAGCAGAAAATAAAGTGCTTTATTTTGGTCGAGTTTCCTCGGGCAAATTTGATAAAATATATCATGATATTTTTTATCACGTTTTGCCATAAAACGCACTCATTTATCACCAAAAAAATCCTAGAATTTTTGGTCGTGTTCAATCGGGCAAAAATGATAAAAAATATCATGATATTTTATCCCACCCTAACTTCATTTCGTAATACTGTACGTCAAACCCGATTGAACAACCAAAATTGAAAAAAAATGATAAATTGATTTTAAATGTTACATTTTGTTTTAAATCGCTTTGTAAAATTCAATAAACTCGTTTTGAAGTCAGGTTTTTAATTAAATGTTATATTTATTAATTATTTCTTTTTTATAAATTATTTTGATATTGAAACTATTTGGTTTTTATCCAAATATTGGAGACACAAATAATTTTAGTTTGAGTTTCGTTGTGTTTGTGTTCTCAGACAAAACTTCGAAATATAAATTATTATTTATATTTAAATAAATAGGTGACGGTGTAAATACCATATAAATATCTTAAAAAATCAAGTTTAATTTAATTTAAATACCGAAAATATCATAAAGAAAATAAATTCAAAATTGACAGCTGGAACCAATAAAAAAGTTGTTTTTTTGTGTGATAAATCAGTACGTTTAATGCCAAAAGTGATAAAAAATATCATGATATTTTTTATCATTTTTGCCCGATTGAACACAAGGTTTGTGGTTTTACCAGTCAAAAAATCTGGTTTTTTTTATGCAAAAGAAACTTAATTAATAATTTTAAATAATTTCAATTCCCATAATATATACTGGAAGTATTTAATAGTTTAAAATACTACAAAAAATTATAATTAAATTTGTTAAATAAAAAAAATCAGAATATATTAAATTGTTTGACGTTTAATTTTAACTTTTTTTATTTTGGTCGTTTCCTCGGGTTTGACATAAAATTTAACGGAATAAAGTTAGGGTCATAAGTAATTGACGTGCAGTACACATCATGGACGTGTTCAATCGGGCAAAAATGATAAAAAATATCATGATATTTTATCCCACCCTAACTTCATTTTGTAATACTGTACGTCAAACCCGATTGAACAACCAAAATTGAAAAAAAATGATAAATTGATTTTAAATGTTACATTTTGTTTTAAATCGCTTTGTAAAATTCAATAAACTCGTTTTGTCGTCAGGTTTTTAATTAAATGTTATATTTTTTAATTATTTCTTCTTTATAAATTATTTTGATATTGAAACTATTTGGTTTTTATCCAAATATTGGAGACACAAATAATTTTAGTTTGAGTTTTGATGTGTTTGTGTTCTCAGACAAAACCTCGAAATAAAAATTATTATTTATGTTTAAATAAATAGATGACTGTGTAAATACCATATGAATATCTTAAAAAAGCAAATTCAACTTAATTTAAGTACCGAAAATATCATAAAGAAAATAAATTCAAAATTGACAGCTGGAACCAAGAAAAAAGTTGGTTTTTTTGTGTGATAAATGCGTGCGTTTAATTGGCTTGTGTAATGGCTTGTGTGTTTTACCCAATCGGGCAAAAATGATAAAAAATATCATGATATATTTTATCACTTTTGGCATTAAACGCACTCATTTATCACAACGGTCTTGTTCAATCGGGCAAATATGATAAAAAATATCATGATATTTTATCCTACTTTAACTTCATTCCGTAATACTGTACGTCAAACCCGATTGAACAACCAAAATTGATAAAAAATGATAAATTGATTTTAAATGTTACATTTGATTTTAAATCGCTTTGTAAAATTTAACAAACACGTTTTGTCGCCAGATTTTTAATTAAATGTATATATTTTTTAATTATTTTTTTCTATAAATTATTTTGATAAATAATTTACTGAAATAAATAATAATAAATAATTTACTAAAATTACCTTGTCCATACAAAAGTTAAAATATATAAAATTCAATTTCGAAAAAATTCGAACCCGCATTTTGAAGGATAATAAATTGCGCTTCATTTAAAAACTATTTTTTTTAATTAGTTCGACATAAAGTTAATTTTTGGTTACATAAATCCGGTCATAATGATTAAAAATGTCAAAATATTAAAAACAATAAGATACAAATTTAGAACGGATGTTCGGAAAAAGATTGACGAATTTTATCTTCAAAGATCTTTTTCCGAATGTGTTAATTATTAAGAATTTTAACAAATATAAAATAGTGGTAACAAATTACTGAATAAAGTATAATAATTCCAAATGATAACAGATTGAATACTAGACAACTTCATTGTAATTTTTTGTGTTATGGAAAACAAATCGAACGTCAAAATACTGTTCATATCCTTTGTATGAAGTGGTACAGATGCAATTTTTATTTTTATTATTACAGACATTTATCAAATATTTTATAAAAAAAATTTAATTGAAATGTTTTCATTTAATCTCATTTTAAGCTAATCCGGTAATTTGTTTTGTGAAAATTTAGCCCAAAATAAAAACATAAGGAGAAGGAAATTTCGTAATCTTTAGGCTAAACCTTGTGCCGTTTGAGTTTTTTCTGGCGTTCATTTTTATTAAAATTAGGTTATTTTAAATCGGTTTACGATAGTTTCATATAAACTGCTGTTTGTTTTCCTTAACACTCCAAAAAATCTGATATATTTTAGCTGTCAAATTATCGATCTATTAACAAAATTTAAAATTCTGATTTATCGAAAAATTGATAAATTGTATTTAATAATAACTCAAAAACATATATTTTATATATTTACTCTAGTGGCAGGCACTACAACTACGTGAAGAATATAGTACAAATAAAACTTATTACAAAATAAGGAAGAGAAAATTATTTCACTCCTGTCAAAATTATTACAAAAAAAATATCACAAACTTCGAACACGTCCTAACTAATATTTAGTTTCATGAGTTGGTATGAAATATCAATTCTCAATTTTTCTATAAATCAGAATTTTAAATTTTCTTATTTATCACTTGGAATTATTATACTTTATTTAATAATTTATTATCACTATTTTATATTTGTTAAAATTCTAAATAATAAATTATATTTTTAGAGCTTGGTGCCAACTGCTGGAAGTAAAAAAAAATTATTCTTAGGCAAAATTTCATTCCTATCCGAATAGGAATAACTTTTAAACTTTTACCAAAGTAAGACGGCATTGTTTCCATTTCTCTATAAAGCCTGGGGCGGTATCATGAAATCCGGACGGAAATTATTGTCGTTTGTCGTTTCTCACCGGTTGCAGATCCGTTCGGTAGAGAAACCGTATCATAAATTCCGCACGGTAGTTTTAATGA
Organism: Tipula vernalis; assembly: GCA_958295665.1. Classification (NCBI taxonomy): domain Eukaryota; kingdom Metazoa; phylum Arthropoda; class Insecta; order Diptera; family Tipulidae; genus Tipula; species Tipula vernalis. Next base: position 213,735,164 of record OY282559.1, on the reverse strand, counting down.
GCAAATTTGATCTAATTTTAGTTCAGTGGCTTTAACATGTATTTTTAACACAACAATTTTTTGGTTATGTTCATTTTTGAATTGGATAGTGTTGACCGTTGAGATTATAGAGTAATTCAAATTATTTTTTATTTCTCCGTACTAATTTTCTGGGCTATCGAAAAAATGTAAGCATGTTTTATTAGAAACTGTGGTTGATTACAATGTACATATAATTACAGGAATTTGTTAGAACATTTCATTGCTGTGGATTCGTCAGATGAAGAGGAAGCTTCGCACACAAGGAATACAAGAGTGGTAAGGAGACGTTTGAGGGACCAAAGCAATCCTTTATCACTTGAAGATTTTATGTAAGTGGACACATAAATAGTATTTGTTCTAAAATTGTATTTATTATTTATTTTTACTTATTCTACTTAGATTTAAACAGAGATTTAGGCTTACAAAAGAAGCTTTTATTTTTCTAGAGGAAAAATTAGCGCTGAAGTGGGGAAAAACTTCAGCTGCATTACCGCCACGTCTAAAACTCTGTGCAACATTGGAGATTTTGAGAAGTGGGAGCTACCAAAGTGTGATCGGTAATGATTACACTGTAGGAATGGCACAAAGTACTGTCTCCACGGTATTATCCGAAACTTTCGATGAAATGGAACGGATACTTTGTGCCGAATTCATAACATTTGAACCATCACAAGCTACCAAAGCCCACTTTTTCGAAAAATTTAACTTCCCAGGGGTTGTTGGCTGTGTAGATGGCACCCACGTTTATTTGCTCAAACCTTCAGTAAATGAGCATTCATGTTTAAATAGGAAATCCCGCCATAGTTTAAATGTTATGATTGTAAGTAAAACGAACTTTGTCATTTTTAATTTAAATTAACTATTGATTTTATTGTTATAGATATGCGATGAAAACATGAAGATAATGACATTAGACGCTACTTATGGTGGAAGTAATCACGATGCGTTCGTATGGAGCAATAGCCAAGAAAAGTTGTTTATGGAACAATATTCTCAGGAGCACCTTAATTCATGGCTGCTAGGTAATGAAATATTTACTTTTGATTAATTAAAATTGCCAACATTAAAATTTGTAGGTGACTCCGGTTATGCACTTGAGCCTTGGCTGATGACTCCATACCGAAACACAGAAGAAGGTTCACTTGAAGCCTGCTACAATACTGTGCATAGCAAAGCCCGCAGCATTATTGAGCGATGCATCGGCCTTTGGAAAGGCCGATGGCGAATATTGCTCTGAACGTCAATGTCGTTATAAACCCGAGAAATTAGTGCAAATATGTAATGTATGTGCAGCATTACATAACATTTGCATAAAACTTAAAATTACCTCCCAAGACATTGGAATAGATATGGGAAGTCTTGACATATTACCGACAGCCCTGATAGATGTAGCAAACTCGTCAAATGCAAACGCAAGACTTCGAGCGATAGCTGAGAGAAAAAGGAATAGCATACGGGATATACTATTAAATTAAAATACATAATTATTATATTCATATTAAATTCATCTTTATTTCATAAATATTTCATTTTTGTGTATATACTTTATTTAATAAGCCTAATAATAAAAACTTCCTAGATTAATGTAAATCACAGATAATTCTTTTTGTGTATCATAAATTATTTAATGTAAAAGTTATAATAAAACTTCAATAGAAATATTTACATAAAGGAATTTTGGTTTTCCATTCGCCTTAGTTCTAATAACTTTTGTCTTTTCAGGATATTTGCATCTTTAAGTATAGCAAGCTTCTGTTTTTTTAAATCTAAAATTGCCTTATTTTGCTCTTGAATATTTCCCAAGAAATTTTCAATATTTTTGAATGAAGTAAGGAGCTCTTGATTTACGCTCAATGATTTTTTCAATAGGGTAAACTTATTTATTGGAGCATCTTGTGTACCTCTGTCGCCATTTTCAGTGGAAATTTCAAATTCGGCCGTATCAATGTCTTGATTTTCATCCAGTCCACCCAACAATTTTTTTTGTGTAGGGTTTGTTAATTGTTTGGCTTTTCTAGTGTAAAAAATTGAGGTTATGTTGTTACGAAAAACTTTTTCAGTAAAAACTCAATTAAAATATAACTTTTCTACTTACTTTACATTGGCGTTTTCTTTTGCCATTTTTAGTTTTACTTTTTTAATTAATTCAATACGGTTATCACTAATTTATTTTAAATTTTCGCAAATTAAAAAACGATTCGACCGAAATAAAATGCCTGTCAAAAATGATTTATTAAGAGAAAAACATCTACCGTCAACTAATATCCAATCGAACAAATTTTGACGGTAATTTACCGGTAAGCGATATTTATGATACCACTTTCACGGTAAACCATTGATTACCGTCAAAATTTGACCGGTCGCGGATTTCATGATGCCGCCCCTGATTTCCGCAAACGTTCATTTTTCGAAGAGTCTCTGCTACTAAAGTGTTCGTAAACGTTATGCTAAAAATGAGTAGAAATGTTACATAAATGATACTGAAACAAATTTGCGAAGACTTATGTATGTATTGGTTTATAAAAAAGTATTCGTAATGTGTACATATTTTACGTAACATTTTTGAACTCATATGGGCGTAACATTTATGAGCCTCCTAAAATAAACATTACGTACGGTTTGAGTATTATTCCGCAAATAATTTTAAATAAATTATTAATGAAAACAACGTATTTTGTTTTATTTTTAGCAAATATATCATTTTATTTATTTGATATTATATCAATTAATTATACCTATACTATATTTTATCACATTTTCTTTTACTTATACTCATAAGTGACAAGATTAGTGCTTCTTAATAAAACATTAGATATATCAAATTTGAATTCTGTTTCAAGTTCAACTAATTCACTAAAATATTTAAAAAAAATAACATAATGGACGTGTTCAATCGGGCAAAAATGATAAAAAATATCATGATATTTTATCCCACCCTAATTTCATTTCGTAATACTGTACGTCAAACCCGATTGAACAACCAAAATGGGAAAAAATGATAAATTGATTTTAAATGTTACATTTTGTTTTAAATCGCTTTGTAAAATTCTATAAACTCGTTTTGTCGTCAGGTTTTTAATTAAATGTTATACTTTTTAATTATTTCTTTTTTATAAATTATTTTGATATTGAAACTATTTGGTTTTTATCCAAATATTGGATACACAAATAATATCAGTTTGAGTTTTGTTGTGTTTGTGTTCTCAGACAAATCCTCGAAATATAAATTATTATTTATATTTAAATAAATAGGTGACGATGTAAATACCATATACATATCTTTAAAAATCAAATTTAATTTAATTTAAGTACCGAAAATATCATAAAGAAAATGAATTCAAAATGACAGCTTGAACCCAAAAAACCAAGAAAAAAGTTGGTTTTTTTGTGTGATAAATGAGTGCGTTTAATGCCAAAAGTGATAAAAAATATCATGATATTTTTTATCATTTTTGCCCGATTGAACACTAGGAATATGTAAATAAAAATAGCTAATACCCTCCAGACCAGGTGTATCATAAACGTACGGTTTACGAAGACTTTGCTAAACTAAGGTGTTCGTAAACGTTACACTAAAACGGTACGAATATAGTACGTAATGTGTACTTTTGTCACATGAGAAGTGAAACAAATTTGCGAAGACTTGTGTATGTATTAGCATGTATAAAAGTGTTCATAATGTGTACGCTTAAACGTAATGTTTACGAACTGCTTAAGCGTAACATTGACGAACGGTTTGGTGCGAATTGCCCCATTTAATTAGAATAAAACAATTTTATTAAATCAATCTTATCTTTTATTTGTATTTTTCTTCAAATAAGCCGCAACACAAGACACAACGTGCCAAATTTGTTAATTAATCTTTTTCTGAAATGAAATAAAATGTTTCAATCATAGATGAAGTACTTCGAGTATTATTTAAATACCTTTCAAAATATTCATTATAATGATTTTTATATGATATTATGGATATAGTGCTGCTCTTGAATGCCACGAAAAACTAACAATAATTATCAGAAGTTTTTATATTTTCACAATACGACAACTTTAATTTAATTTGTACAAAAAAAAATTGAAACTAAAACAAAGCCGCAAGATATAATTGACAGCACTGTGTATAGACCCTCCCGGCGCAAAAATGTATACAGCAAAAATGTACAGCGTACGAACAGTTTACGAACGCTTTTTTTTATAATACACTACTACATTTACATTCTCTATACACAGTGCTGTCAATTATATCTTGCGGCTTTGTTTTATTTTCAATTTTTTTTGTACAAATTAAATTAAAGTTGTCGTATTGTGAAAATATAAAAACTTCTGATAATTATTGTTAGTTTTTCGTGGCATTCAAGAGGAGCACTATATCCATAATATCGTATAAAAATAATTGTAATGAATATTTTAAAAGGTATTTAAGTAATACTCGAAGTACTTCATCTATGATTGAAACATTTTATTTCATTTCAGAAAAAGATTAATTAACAAATTTGGCACGTTGTGTCTTGTGTTGTGGCTCACTTGAAGAAAAATACAAATAAAAGATAAGATTTAAAAAATTGTTTTATTCTAATTAAATGGGGCAATTCGCACTAAACCGTTCGTCAATGTTACGCTTAAGTAGTTCGTAAACATTACGTTTAAGCGTACACATTATGAACACTTTTATACATACTAATACATACAAATGTCTTCGCAAATTTGTTTCACTTCTCATGTGACAAAAGTACACATTACGTACTATATTCGTACTGTTTTAGTGTAACGTTTACGAACACCTTAGTATAGCAAAGTCTTCGTAAACCGTACGTTTATGATACACCTGGTCTGGAGGGGAGAATGTAAATGTAGCAGTGTATTATAAAAAAAAGCGTTCGTAAACTGTTCGTACGCTGTACATTTGTGCTGTATACATTTTTGCGCCGGGAGGGGCTATTGTTTATTGTAAATGTCGCTGTAGCTATCATTCACTAAATTGTATTTATAAACAACAAAAATTAATAACAAATTAAAAATTTACTAATTATTAATTAAATATTATTTGCTTTTTCAAAAATCACATTCTGTTTAGAAATTGAATGAAGAAATATGGTTATGTAAATTCATAAATGAATTCTGAAATTGTGAATTAGTAGTACCCTCCCGGCGCAAAAATGTATACAGCAAAAATGTACAGCGTACGAACAGTTTACGAACGCTTTTTTTTATAATACACTGCTACATTTACATTCTCTATACACAGTGCTGTCAATTATTATATATTGCGGCTTTGTTTTAGTTTCAATTTTTTTTTGTACAAATTAAATTAAAGTTGTCGTATTGTGAAAATATAAAAACTTCTGATAATTATTGTTAGTTTTTCGTGGCATTCAAGAGCAGCACTATATCCATAATATCATATAAAAATCATTATAATGAATATTTTGAAAGGTATTTAAATAATACTCGAAGTACTTCATCTATGATTGAAACATTTTATTTCATTTCAGAAAAAGATTAATTAACAAATTTGGCACGTTGTGTCTTGTGTTGCGGCTTATTTGAAGAAAAATACAAATAAAAGATAAGATTGATTTAAAAAAATTGTTTTATTCTAATTAAATGGGGCAATTCGCACTAAACCGTTCGTCAATGGTACGCTTAAGCAGTTCGTAAACATTACGTTTAAGCGTACACATTATGAACACTTTTATACATGCTAATACATACACAAGTCTTCGCAAATTTGTTTCACTTCTCATATGACAAAAGTACACATTACGTACTATATTCGTACTGTTTTAGTGTAACGTTTACGAACACCTTAGTATAGCAAAGTCTTCGTAAACCGTACGTTTATGATACACCTGGTCTGGAGGGTAGTACCTAGTACCGCATATAAAAAACCGTTCGTAAACTGTTCGTAAGTGGTTCACTTTTTATGTATACTTTTTTGCGCCTGCAGGGTAGCAGCTGCCAGCTGTCAGATTTGAATTTGTAAACAATCTTTCTTGTACATAATAATTTTTGAATTTTTCCGAATACTTTAGAATCAATACTTAAATAAAAATAATGTCGGAACAAGGCGCAGCTTTGCAAAATTATAATCAAGAGTTAGTTAAATGTAAATATTGTTGTATAAACTGTATAACATTTCATTAATTTATTTATTTTCTATTTCGAGAATAAAGATGTGGAAAAACTAAGAAATCAAAGTCAACAACTAAAGGAAAAGCTTGACGAAGAGGAGATTAACAAGAATAAGGTTTTTTTTGTGAATATATTAACTAAAATTTTTGCTGTTACACTAATTTATAATTTTGAAATATAGTTGACTGAAGACATGAAAGCTCTGGGTGCTAAATTAAAAGAATCAGCTACCGCAATTAACGATATGAAGAAAAAGAAAGAGGAATGTGATAGAATACTAGCAGAAACCGAATGTGGATTACAAAAAGTATATACCTATTGGTTTAACAAATTTGATTTTAATTTATTTTATTTTCCACTTAAGATTTTAGAAACTTCTGAAATCCTTTTGAATGTGGTCCAACAAGAAACAACATCACTAGAGTTTTAATCCTGTTGCTGCCATCTATTTTTAAATAGTTTAACACAATTTAGTTTTTTTTACTCTAGTACTATTTTATTGTATTAAACGCAGCATAACAAAAAAGAAAACCAAAAAATTGATTCTTGAAATTTTTATTTTCAATTTACCATTTTACCATTCGCTTTCGCATAAGTTCTAAGATGGCCGATGAAAAGTGACGCTGTTTTCTGTGTTGTGTGTAAAAAACAATATTATATTTTTTAAATTAAAAGAAATTCCAATAAAACTTGTTTTTATTTATAATCAATCTATAGTTATAATGTTAATTAAACACCAATACATTAAGATTAATAAGTAGTGTTTTAAATTAATAAAATGTTTTATAATTTACCAGAGTTTGTAATTGTGTAATATCTTATACATATGAAACAAGTAGAGAAAACTTTAAGAAAATCTGTCAAAAAAAATCAATACTTTTTTATTTCTAAATAAACCTGTTTTACTTAGTTATATTATTATATTTTTTTCTTCTTAATTATTTAAAAGAAAGAAATATAGAAAAAAAAAATGAAGATACAAAAATAAAAATGAATTAAATATTAATGAAATATATAGTGTATCACTAATTTTGTATGTAATCTTCTGTTGTCTTTTTTAACTCAACAAAACAAAAAACAAATAGTTTTTGTACCTACTTAAGAAAATACAAGAAAAAAAATTCTAAATTTTACTTTTTTTTTTTAATTAAATTAAGTGTGTGTGTGTGTGCTTTATATAACATTTTTGAGAATTATTTCTCAAGAATAATACAAAAATAAAATGAATGGTTTCTTTTATATAATCCTGTATTACGGTTTGTCAATATTTGTGGAATACATAAAATGTGATCAAGGTGAGATGAAGTTCATGTTATTAATTTGCTTTTATCCTTTTTTTACTTTACACGATGTGATTTCTATGCTTTGTTTGTTTGGTTAAATACACTGAAAATCACTGTCATGTCATCGAACTTTTTGTGTGTATTTCTATATTTTTGTACAAAAAAAACATTAATAATAGTATCGTCTGTGTAATTTGTTTCATCTTCAAGCACTCGAGACGATGTGACGACATGACATTTGACCTTTACCCCCTCACATGCAAAAAATGTTTTCTAATTATGTAATACATATAGAAATTCAGTACATATATACCTAATATTCAAATACATTACATACAAAAGAAAAGGATGTTGTGTATGTTATGTATACATTTTATAGCTCGTTGATACAGGTCAATGTAATGACTAATTCATGATTCATAAGTATATGTATTTTGAAAGATTTTATTTGTTTTTATTATTTTATTGTTGGTATTTAAGAAGCTGTACCTAATCTTATTGTTAATGCTGATTGTTTTTAAATATTATATTTTCTGAATTTATTTATCTTCAATGGTTTCTGTGAAAAAAATAAAATTTTTGTGAATTGTCGTACTTATTTGCTTTTGGATTGTAGGTTTGTTAGATTTTTCAAGGTCAATTGATGTTTACACTTTTTCAAATACAATACTTAAATTACCGCTGCTAACTTTAATTCAAGTTTCGTTTTTTTCGCTAAGGACACACCCTCGCCGTAATGTGAATTATTTCGTTTAAATAAATTGTTCATAGATTTACTATTTTCGATGGTAAAAGTTTTCTAGTTCCAATATAGGTAACTTTTTAAATTCTGCTAAAACCTAGCCCAGTACGGCAAGCCGCCGAAATCGGGTAATATGTATTTATTTTTTTTGATAATTTTTGAATGTATGATTGTTTATCTAAAGTTTTTAGAAGATACAAGTTAAATTTCACTGGAAAATTATGTCAAAAATTGCTTTGTTTTAATTTTATTCCAAATATGTAAAAATGAGCAATTTTTTAACACATTGGTGACCGGCAATTTTACGCAAATCTATCTCATGTCACACGCTGTACAGCTACGTATTATAATCTCGTTACAGTACTGCATTGTTGTACATTTTTATATTTTTGTCAAAGAAATACAATTACTCTATCGAGGCGACAAAAAAGACCAGTGGCACTATTCTGGTTTTCCCGGGGAATTGCGAATTGGGAATTGATTTATTGCTAGTTTTTAGTGTATTTTGGTTTTCTTTTTTCCAAATCATATTGAGCGATTAGTATTTTATTCGTTTTAGGAAAAAAAAAAATTTCCAGCTAAATTTTTAAGGAAAAATAAACAACAAAATTGCTATGAAATGGAACTATTTTCCCCAAAAATTTAAAGTGTGTGCTTTAGAAAAAAGAAAACCAAAATATACTAAAAATTCACAATAAATTAATTCCCAATTCGCAATTCCCCGGGAAAACGAGAATAGTGGGCCCTAAATTTTAAAGCACGAGTTAACTAGTGATGGGCTAAATCGATCTTTTTTGTTAAAAATTAGGTACTTGTTTGTTAATTCACCCCAAATGGCTTTTACTGATAGTTCTACCACAAATGTTTCAAATTATTTTGTGGTTGGCTTAATTCGTTGGGTTTGTATAGTATCGACGAATCTATTGGAGCGACTTGCGGATTTAATTCTTCGTTAATGCTTCGTCAACCTTGCAGATACAGATCAAAGGAATTGTATCGCTCGTATCGCTTCTTCTGATAGATGTACCACAAATGTTTCAAGCGACGACAAAGTCTAAAAATAAATGATTAAATTTAAATGAATAAATGATTTCTGTAAAAAATACAAATAAAATAATTGGGGTGAATTAACAGACAAGCACCAAAAATTATGACACTCGAAAATTTTTCCGGCAAGGTTTTAATTTAGTTTAAAATTACGTACTGATATTGTATTTTTTTGTCGTCGTTGCGCAAAGGGGTCTATGCTAAGCGACTATGGGGATTTCCCTATTTTAGTATGTGGTTAAAAATGATGGTCAATAAGAATTGATGAAAGAATTGAGAAGGTGGTCAATAAGAAAGAATTGATAAAAAATAATTGGAACAGGAAGAATTCCATAAATTCTGGAAAAGCGGGTTTTGGAGGCAGCCCACATCCTCTAAGGTACAAAACGATATACCCCATTAAGTGGAAATAACTAGTCTCGCCCGCATACAGTGAGTCACAGTGAAAATGGTCCACCCTTATTAAAACAAAAAATTGGTAACCAATTTCTAAAAAATCAAACAACATCGCTATAATCAACAACATCGCTATAATTTATAACTATAATTTAACATGGACCATTTTCATTGTGATATGATTTTTTTTTTATTTTCCTGAATGTGTTATTTGCTGTTGTTAAAATTGGAATAAAATGTACTTTTAAAAATATTCATTTTTGTTTCTTACATGGTTTGATTTTTTTGAAATTTGTCACCAATTTTTTGTTTATAACTTATAAAAAGTATAACAAGCAAGTCCTAAAACTACTTCAGTATTTTGTTGGAAATTCTCTCTGCTTAATAACTAGTTTTAAGCGGTTTGGAATAGATTCCACAAGTTTTCTGGTATATGCGGGCTAATTTTATCCCATTCCTCCAATAAAACCCTTTTTAAAATAATTTTTATTGGATATATTATGCTTCCTAATTTCAGACTTCAATTTATTCCCTACATTTTCAATTATATTTGAATCAGGCGATTGTGGTGGTGTTTTGATTATTTTAGGACATTTATACAACAGACATTCTCGTACAATTCCAGCCATGTGCTTGAAAAGTGTCTTTAATACCCACTTTATCAGCACTCTGTTTTAAATTTTCTTTTAATATATTTAAATATTGGTATTTATCCATGTTCCCGTCAATAAAATGAAGTTTCCCAACTCCAGCCGCCGAATACGCACCCCAAACCATCACATGGCCGCTACCATATTTAACTGTGGAACACAAACAGTTTGGATACATTTCTTGGTTTGGCTTTCGCCAAACGTTTACCCTGCCATCAGACCCAAAAAGTTTAAATTTACTCTCATCCGTAAATATGTCATTTTTCCAGAACCTTTTTATTTTACTCACTAACGAAGGGCTTCTTCCTGGCAATTCTACCATGCAAACCACTTCTGCGTAAAACTCTTCGAACTGTTTCAGCATTGCCATTAATTTTTAGATGTTGCACCACCATATTTCGAAGTTTCGGTGCGCTCAGTCTTAGGTTATTCTTCGATTTGTTCACAATATAACGGTCATTACGATCAGAAAACAGGTTTTTTGGGGCTTATTTTTGGCTTATTGATAATTCTTTTCTCACTGATGCATAAGTATGCCAATGATATTTTGAATTGTTGTGCGAGCTTTGCTAACAATTTTCGCAATTTTTCTATGACTTTTTCCATTTTTATAATGCGTAATAATTAATTTTCGCAACTCAATTGACGTGTGAAGTCCGTTTGCAGAACTAAATTAAACAAAAACTTATCGACGACTAAAGCCTGAATTCCATTGCGAATAAAAGTTTGTCAGTCAAAATAAAGGGAGATAAAAATATAAAATCGGTGGTTGTGTGAAAGAAACACAAAACGAAGTCAGTCAATATTTGACGTACATCAAATGTGTGTTTGTATTAGTGGATCGCCATAATTATGATCAAAAATTATCAAATTGAAATCATTTCAACTAACACATCTGCATAAATATTGTGTACGATGAAAAATATTTCTCGCACACACTAATAATTTTAAAAGCATAGCGATTTTATGGTAGAGATTTTTTTACTTTTTTATTATATGACGGAAAATATTCGAAAAATAATAATTCTGATATGAGTATTAATAATATTAATTTTTTAGATAATTTTGAGATGTGAAAATAATCGAATTAATGCTAATACTTAATTTGTTTAATAATTGTTGGTTATGTTTTGTCTGATGTCAAAATTTAACCATAAAATCTTGATAAAAAAAAAATGATTTTTCTTTGTCACTCTAATGGATTAGTTTTTTTTGTCCTCTTTTGACTTGAAGTCAGTTCATGGCGCATACTCGAAAATTCATTTCAGTAACTTTTATGGTAATTTCGCAACAAGCGAACTTGACGGAGATAAACTTTTCTCAATATTTTGGTAATTTTTTTCCCCTCCATACCAACTTATGTATGGAGGGGAAAAAAATTACCAAAATATTGAGAAAAGTTTATCTCCGTCAAGTTCGCTTGTTGCGAAATTACCATAAAAGTTACTGAAATGAATTTTCGAGTATGCGCCAACAGTCAAGAGATTTCGTTCCATCATCATGTTCCCATGCGGTCACCCAAATTTTTACTAACTGTAGGTAGTGTTGCTTGACGTTGTTGTTGAAATCGTTGCGTCTCTGCTGTCCCTGCTACTCGCCCCCTTGAAACATTTTAGTACTTGTTTGTCAGTAAATTTTTGAGAAAAAATTTCTTTGACTTGCACGACCTGAAAGCTAATATTAGCACGTCGAAAATATTTTATTGTTTGTAGAATAATAAACAAACAGAAGCAAGGAGCAAAAATTTTTTACTCTTACCTTATATTTTACATGTTAACTGTGAATTTTCAGTCACTAGGTGACAATTTACACCCCCAATTCCCATAGTCGTATCACGTCATTTTTCATGACTATAGTCACGTCACATGAATTTTCCTATTCTGCTAGTCGTTTGTTATGTCTAAAGTCACTTTTACGACAGACAACACTTGAATTTTGTAAGTGATAGACGACTAAAAAAAAAATGGAAGGCCGAAATTTTAATCGTAATATTTTTTTAAATGTTTTTAATTGTGTAATTTTGTTCACTTGTTTAAATAAGTTGTTGTATTAATTAATACGTTTTTGTTCTAAAACGATTTTATTTGTAATTTGACCAATATCTTTTTAGTTACAATCGCGTCACTTGAATTGACTTCAAGAATATCAATTTTCATGCGACGTGACGTGACTTAAGTCACGTCGCCTGAAATAAGACGACTATGGGGATTGGGGTGTTAATGCAGAAAATTTTACCTTCGCCAAACCAAGGTCAAAAAGCGAGTCGAAAATTATCCGTATACAAACCGGGTTATGTCGCTTTTGTTATTCTGTGTTAGCACGATCAGAAAAAGCGATAAGAGCGATAAAAACACTTTGAACCGTGTTTGTAAGGTTGACAAAGAAATTCTTATAAGAAAATAATTAAATAATAAATAATTTGTAAGATAACCGGCATAAGGTTCTGTGGCGCTCCCTGCGAAAACGATTTCGGCGTCCATTTGAAAAAATTTAAATTTTAAATTCATTAAGCGATCAATCTTCATCCTAATTTTTAAACCATACTCGCTCCATGATTATACGATCTATTTTGAGCAAGAGTTCAATCACAACAGATAGACCGGCATGGGGGAGAATTAACGTATAATAAATTTAAAAATAACTTGCCAGACAGAATTACAGATTTAGAGAACTGAAAGCCGCTTAGTATTGGGGCCTTTGCCCAAAGTTGACCGGAAATCGTAAAAAATGTACAAAAATATTTATATTTATATTAATATTTACGTTTGCATTGGGTGTGCAAGTAGAAACTCGGCTTGCTTTGGTCAAATTTAACTTTATTGAAAAGATACCTGTTACAAAGATTAATAATAGAAATATTTGCCATTACAGTCTAAGGTCTTTTGCCATTTATCGGGTAGATGATGAATGCCTTCTCGATAAAAAATTGGTGGTTTCGAAGCAAAATAGTCATCGAGCCATTTGCGCACATCTCCAAATTTCGTGAACCGCTGGTCTTTCAAATGTGATGACATCGATCTGAATAAGTGGTAATCAGAGGGAGCTAAGCCTGGAGAATACGCCGCATACTGTACAGCTTCCCAGCCTAAGTAGGTTGATTTTGCTTTATGTGGACGAGCGTTGTCATGCAGCAATATTACCTTCCGCTTTCCTTGGCCCGTAAATTTTCTGTTTTCCTCCAGAGCATCACTTAATTTGAACAATTGGGCTTGGTAACGTTCAGCCGTGACAGTTTGACCAGGTTCCAGCCGCTCGTAGTAAATGGTCCCTTTCCAGTCCCGCTAGATACACAGTAACACTTTCTTGGCATAAATATTAATTTTTGCAACTAATGTTGATCGCTGGCCTGGATCAACCAATGCTTTTCTGCGTGTAGGATTGTCATACAAAATCCACTTTTCGTAATGATTTTGTTCAAAAAATTCTTTCTTTTTTACCGAGAAAGCAAATTCATGCAAATGTCAACTCTTAGGTGTTTGTTTTCTTCGGTCAGTTTATGAGGAAGCCATTTTCCTTCCTTCTGCATCTTTCCCATTGCATGAAATCCTCCTGCATGAAGTCCTGTTGTACTATTTTTTTATTATTACAGATCAATTCAAGCTCTAACTTACCATCCTTCAAAATTTTTAGTTAACTCAATTTAGACATACATTTAGTAATGTGATCGATTATTTATTAATTAATTAATATCGTTTATTTTATTTTCCGTTTTAACACTACATATATTAATTAAAACTAAGGAAAAAAAATCAATTAAATTTACTTGCACACCACTTCACAAAGTCCAGTTAAGATGCTGTTTTCCAAAGAACAACCAGCCCTTTGGATTATCGCAGAAATAGTAGGCTTGCGACTGGGACGTTATTCAAATAGGATTATGTTAAGCAACGATTAACAGTCGACGGATGAGTATTAGTATTATTGTCAGGTATAGTAGACTTTAATGCTGCAGTTATTTGTGTGGCTGTGTCTCTTGGATTATTGGGTTAGTTAGCTTCAAATACAAATGCATATTGATTTATTCTTTCAGTCGTTTTTCCGTGGACCTCAATAAAACAATCGGCCTCTATCAGGCTTATACAATATTTCCATTATAACAAATATTTTTTCCAGCATCGTTCAATCTAATTTGACAATTTAAACTGACTTTCAAAATTGCTGCTGGCTTAGAGGTGTACCATTCTTTTTAAGATTCTTATGCTTTTCCTTGATTTTCAGCACGGCTCATAAACGGTTGGAGATATTTTACCTAAATATTTTAAATAAACGTCACTTTTTTTTTTTTAAATGTATTCTTATACCGTAGACAGACTGCGGTGTAATAAATCCGATTTAGCTAAACTAGTTTAAATATTCTATGCAAAAATAAAGGGATTAGCTAAATCGAGGTTGACACACTGCGACTAATCTCGAAAAATTCACTAAATCGGTTTTATTAAATCGCAGGGTGTCTAGGGTATTACTCTTCTACTGTATTTAATGTCCTTTAAAGGAAAATCTATTAAAACTACATCCATATGCACAACAGCCCATCCTGACAAATTGCTTCCACTACTGGGAAACGAACCCGGGACCCTCGTTCACGTGCTTCGACTTTTCAGTCAGGCGGACGTGCTTTTTAAAATTTTTTAAAAAAATAATAGATTAATTAAATATTTCCTTTGACAACTAAATTAAAATAAGTAAAGCTCTGTGATAACAGACCTCAACTGTAGAGACCGTGCTGCTACCAGGAATGTGTAAGATCGCAGAATTTCAGCAAATGCCGACAATTCACCAGTCACCATTTTAGAAGGTTAATTGATCGAATGGAAATACTTGTATTATCCAAAGGAATTGTATCAGTGGATGGTTGTGGCTTAAATTCAGAAATTTGTTTATTATGTTATGTCTTTTGTACACGAACATCCTGTTGTGAATGAGCTTATGCTCAAAACAGAGTAATACAAAATTTGTCAGTAAATAAATATATAAATAAAATAAATAAATAAATAAAATTTCAAGTTGCAAAGCAAACTTTTACCCACTTTTCCACCGAGAGCGAAAAATTTTATTAATTAAAATAAATGCAAACCAAGGGTAAAAATACTTTTGAACTCAGAGTTAAAGAACTTTGACATATTGGAGTTCAATATTGGAATAAAGTAAACGTGTAGTTTTAAAAAATACAAACAAAAATTAGAAACAAAATAAATGGAATTTTATCAAAAATTATAAAATAAAAATACTAATGAACGCTAATAATCATTGCCACAGTTTTATCAAATATTTAAACTTATTACATTAGATAATTATTACATCATGAACAAGAAATATTTACAGTTATATCCCTTTGAATAATAGTAATAGTACAGATATTCTTGGTATGAGCTCCAACATGTTAAAACAACTACACAAATTGTTTCTCTAATTTTGTTACATTTGATAAATCAAAGTTTTTTTGAAAGGAAGTAATCCTGATTCTTGAAAATCGCAATTTCCAAAAGGGTGACAAACTGCTTAAGGAAAATTATCATTCTAATTCTTTACATCCCACAGTTATGAAAATTATGGAAAAGGCTTTAAAGTTACTGGTGATACATTCCTCTCCAAATTTAATGCCCTTAATAATTGTAAATATGGGTTTAGGCCTGATAAAAATATTGAATCATCTCTAATAGTATTTTTAAATGAGGTTCATATTAATTTAAATGAGAAAATATTTGTTGGTGCTGTTTTGATTTAAATTAAAGTATATTTGACATGGTGCATCACAAATTTCTTTTTTAGAAACTATGAATGTGGTTTTAGAGGTTTACCGCTTCAGTTGTTTAAATGTTATTTTAGTAATATGGTATTTAAAGGGATTTTGAATTTGAAAGTCAAAATTATTGCTTTTGCTGTCACTAAGCTGTTACAGTTCAAGTGCTTCTAAAATATCCAGCTTTATTAATTCTTTTATGTTTACCTTGCGATCTTGGTTTGATGAGCATTTCATGATTTTGAGTGCAAAAAAATAAAAAGTTGATGTTCCTTATTCAAGTTTATGTTCCAGGGTTTGTTCACCATGAATGCTTTTTTAACTTAGTAAATTGTAGAAGTTTTTGCATTCAAATTCAACCAGTTTGTAATATTAAGTATCACCTAGGCTTGCACTTGGATGCTAATTTAAATTGGAAAAGTCATTTTCAAATAATTAAAAATCA
The DNA here is from genome assembly GCA_958295665.1 of Tipula vernalis. Classification (NCBI taxonomy): domain Eukaryota; kingdom Metazoa; phylum Arthropoda; class Insecta; order Diptera; family Tipulidae; genus Tipula; species Tipula vernalis. The sequence continues at coordinate 213,718,711 of OY282559.1, read as the reverse complement.
AATCAATTTTTATTTGCAGTTTTATTAAATTTTTATCACGCATGTGTTGAATGTGGCGGAGTTTACATGAATTCATTCGATCCGTTATACATTCTGCAGAAGTATGTAAATTGTTTGTGTTATGTTCTTTAAGAGTCGTCATGATCATTCTTGGCTAACTTTTACTTATGTATATTTAAAGTTTTAAAATTATTTTTGGGTTACTCAATACTGAGGATAAGTACTGTTTAAGACATTCGTAATAATTACAGAAACATTTTTTCGGTTCCGGGATTTAATTCTGAAAATTTTCCCAAGTATATCTTAGTTTCGATCCCAACATTTTTTAATCGATTGGTGCTCTTTTTCCGTATGGTGTTACAGACTTACTTTTGGCACAGAATAACCTACTTTCGTAACCATGTTGTTTTTAAAATTATGAAGTTTTTGTAATATTTATATTTATATTGTATGGTTATGAGAAACAAATAAATAAATAAAATAAAATAAATACCGACATACACATTTTTGTAGTTAACGTACAACAATTCGTACTAAAGGAACGCCATGAAGTGTGTTTCAGTATTTCTCAGGGTTCTCTTTTTGCTTTTCTCTTCATAAACAAAGAAATCAGTATTTTTGTCTATTATGCATTTTCCATTGTTAAACAGGTCTCGTGAATCCATTGCTAGAGATTGGCGACTGCATTGAAAATATACTATACTCAAAAATTAAAAAAAATTAATTTTATTTAAAAAATTATAAATTATTTAACTTTAAATACCTTGAATTTTGGTATTATTGGTATAATTTTGAATATCTTGAATTGTCATCTAAAAAATAACTTAAAAGTGTTATTTAAGTTATTTTTTATTCTAATAAAGATTTTATAGGGAGGTACCCAATTTTCTGTCGCCTTAGGCTTCACTATCAAATGTGAATTGGCCTACAAGATCATACAATTTAACGCCATTAATAGTCCAGCCACCATCCAAGACCTAAAAAACAACATCATTGCCGAGATAAATGCCATAGAAACGTCCCTATTGGAAAAAGTCATCAAAAATTTTGACCATCGGATCGACGTCTGTACATCCAGCCGTGGTAAACATTTGAGTGATACCATTTTTCATACATAAATGGCACAAATAAACCCAACTTTAGTCAAAAATAAAAATTTGTAGTTTTAGATGAGTATGGCTAGAATAACATTATCATTTCTCTATGTCAAAGATGTTTTATCAAATATATTTGTCAAAGATAAATGATAGTGTGAGTTGAATCTTTTTTAAAAGATTTCTTTTATAAAATAGATTTTATCAAAGTTAGCTTCGTAAACTTAAGTATGATCAAATATTTGATAAAATATCTTTAACATAGCAAAGTGATAGTATGATTCCAGCCTATGGTAAAAAACTGTCAGCCGTTAAAGGTTAAAGTAAAACATAGAACTTATGAATTCTCGAGTAAATCATTTACTAAGGTAAATGCCGATTTTTAGTGTGTTTTTTTGTTAAATTATGCAATTTTTTCTATTTAATGCTTGTTGAATCCTTATTGAACTGTTTAGCAGGCAGTTGAAATGAAATGAAATTCTGCATATAAAAAACTTGAGTCAATCGATTCATTTTGTAGTACACACTTATTTAGCCAGCGAAATTGGTGGTTTCATATTAGAATAAAGATGTCTCTATTTTAATTCCACAATATTTACACTGCGTTGCAAGGTGAAGCTAAATGTTGATGTTTCGTGACGAGTTTTTTCTTAAGTATTTTGCAATCGCCTACTCCTTATAATTTTACATATTTATATATAAATTTGTAACTTGAAATTATGGGGTGATTGTTGTAACATCACTTTCGATTCGTTTATGAAAGAGTTTATATCTCACAACAATCAAATTGTGGTCTTTTTCGATTTTTTTATTATGATTTTTCTAATGCGATTTCAGCATTAAAAACGTAACCGCGATCTTTTCTCCATTCGTCCGACCTCGGGACTCATCGAATTCTTGATCTACATAAAAAAAAAAAATAAAAAACTTTCGACCAATTTAATACTTTTATAAGCCCGATTTTTGACTAATTTGGACTATGTATTTTTTTATTTGTTTTTTTATTTAACAAATATTAAAAATTTAACAATTCATCTACTAATTTATCCATATTAAATGTTATAAACTGTTTGAGGAGTATAACCCATTGGTTAGCTCTAAGTTGGCTACTTTATTAATTTAGCTGCCCTAGTTCTAAGGGGTTTGTTCGTCAAAGCCGTCTTATTGGGTTTGAGTTGATAAGCATAAGACGCAAATCCGCATTTTCATGTTGCTAAGGCGCTGTACGTGTCCTCACATATTTCTTAATTTCTTCACTGACGAATCCCATTTTTAGATCCTTATGAAGGTTATCATTCCTTATGTACCTTGGTGCGTTCACCATACTAAACAAGACTTTATTTTGAAAAGTTTGAATTACTTTTACGTTATTTTTTTTTGGGACAGCTGTATACCTTACGTCCAAACGGAGCAGTTTATTATATAATGTTAGCTCAGAGTTCCTTCCTGTGAGCCAATACATTTGTCTATATTTGATGTTTAACTCTTCTTTTTTGTTTGTTCCTAAAAAAAGAGCTAGAATTAATTTAGATATAATTATTTTGAAACTTACATTGTAATGGGTGTTCAAATCTGAGGTATTTTTTTTAAATATTCCACCATTTATATTTTTTGTACTAGAGTACCATATGTTAATTGACAGATGACAAGTATACAAACATTCCGGTTAAATTGCCAAAATTACAATGCAAATACTGTGAATGGAGCTCGATATCGAGAGATGATTAGAAACATTTGTGGAGTTAATTGGAAGATATTGATGTGCAGAATATGTGGTTTCAACAGGATGGTGCAACATGCCCACAGGTATACAGTGAATTGGCCACCAAGATCATGAGATTTAACACCATTGGTCTTCTTTTTATGGGGTTTCTTGAAGAGTAAAGTTTATGCGGATAATCTTTAAACTGTTCAACACCTCAAAGACAACATCATCAAGCAAATATCACTAATTGAAGCATCATTATGCGAAAAAGTTATTCAAAATTTTGGTAAAAGATTGACAACCTGAACCAATGTACTTTAATTTCCAATAAAAATAAATAAAGACAATTTATGTCTTATTTAAAATTTTAAAATATACCTCAAATTTGAACACCCTTTGCGAACACAATTGCGAATTCAGTCGACCAGGTAACCAATTAACAATTTTCTTGGTAAAGTTTATATGCACGGATTTTTTAGTTTCGTTGAGTTGAAGGCGCCATTTCTTCGTCCAATTACCCAATGAATTAGCAGCATTTTGTAATTTAGTGTTTGACTTCTCTATATTATCTCCAATTGCCAAGATTGCAGTATCATCCGCAAATGTTGCAATACTCTTTCCTTTTGTGCTTGATACGTCTCGCGTATAAAGTATGTAGGGTATTGGCCCCAGAATACTTCCTTGTGGAACTCCAGCCGATATTTTCTTTAGTTCGGAGTATTCCTCTTCATGTTTTAAACGAAAGTGTCAATCAGCTAGATATGACTTTAAAATCAGGTAAAACTGCTTCAGCAGATCTCTGTCTAGATTATATTCCAGGCCTCGGTGGTATACTTTGTCGAAGGCTTGAGATACGTTCAAGAAGACACTTATGCATATTTTTTTATTTTCCAGAGAATATTCAATTAAATCTGTGATTCTGCGCATTTAATCTATGGTAGAATGTCTCTCTATAAATCCAAATTGGTGAGGAGGATCGAGTTTTCTTACTCCTATTACTGATTTTAACCTCTTGAGTAGTATCTTTTCAAATAATTTTGAAATTATAGAAAGTAGGGAAATCGGCCTGTACGATGTTTTCTTGTTTGGCGGCTTGTTAGGTTTTAGAATCATTATCACCTCTGCCACCTTCCACTTATGTGGAAAGTATTTTAGTGTGAACGCTGCATTGTTTACTTGCAGTACTGTTCCCTTTCTCTGGTAGTGCTTTAACTATAAGTCCAGTGATTAGGACATAACCAGGGGATTTTTGTGTGCTAAAGGGGGAGACAACCATTTAGAACCTTCAAAAAATCGATTTTTATGCTTTAAAAGTTACTTTAATATGTGTAGAATACGAAAAACTTCATGATTTAGGCCAAAACTTAAAGCTCTTGTAAATAGAGCCAATTTCCAAGACTCCCTTTCATTCTACTCCGAGCGGCGAGCATGGGTATACGAACTAAAGAGCAGCGGGGTGTTTTTTTCGGTGCTAAAGATTGTTCAGAACTATTGAACCAATCGGGCTAAAATTTTGCACACATTTTCGTAACATATAAGACCACCTGGTCAACCTATTATTATTATTATTATTATTGGGGAGGCCATGCGGGCGATCAGCCACTTCGCACTGCGACCTAAAAGATCTATTGTGCTGGCCTCTGCTTAATTATCCGTCCAGTCAATATTCAGGTTCTTAATGAACCTGGCGATACTGCCTCCCGGTACGTGATACATACTATCTGGGCTTATTGCTCTCCCTCCTAGATGTTTACTACAGCATGTAGTTCCGCTAGAAAGACGGTAGCATTGGAGCTCAAGGACCTCGAGAGGGTTGTCCCACTCTCGTATATTCCTACTCCTGCCCCGTATTCCGTTTGATTTTACTCTTACGAGTTGCTCGGAATTGCAAATCACCTGTAGGTCACCCAGCTTTATTACAGGAAGGCTAAATAAAACTGGAGGGTGCCTGGTTTCCAGAGTCCGCATATTTTGGGCTGATTAACCTATCAGCCATTCATCTTTCGGCATATGCTGTTCCACCTTAGATTAGGGTTTTTTGTCAAGGTTTTCTCCTTTAGCGCCGTACTTTAGCCTGTGCCAAATGGCCAAAAATGTGCCAAGTGGCCTTAGTTACCAGTGGTTGCCACGAGGAGGCAGTACGTACACTTGCGAATTGTGAACAGGTTACCCCTTACACAATTGTACCCATCACGCAGCTGCCTAATGACAAGACCAGAACAGCTCACGTGATGCGCACCCTACTGGAAGGTTACGGAGCTGGTAGATTAATCTACTCAACTTTAGTCCCCCCCCTCCAATAGTCGCCAAACCACCCTGGTCAACCTATATATATTTTAAATTTCTCAAAATAAACTAGTTTTTTGATCAGAAGGTTTCTTTATCACTTCTAGTCCAAGCTCCATCGTCATTCTTGATAGGAGCTATTAGTACTTAGGCCATTTAAAACCTTTAGTTGCTTTCCAAAGGGAATATTGCCAGAAACACCAGCTAGGTATTCGCTAAAAGATTTGTTCTTGATTTCTTTGATAAGCATTTTCAATTTGTTGCTTAAATAATTAAGTCCTGCTTTGCTTTGTGGTGCTCGGTTCCTCTGCCAGATTTTTCGTGCTTTCGGTTTTTCTCTAACCAGATTTCTTACTTTTATTGGATAGTTGATGTGATTTTCCGTTTGGTTACGAATAGGATCAGTACTCTGCCACGCTGCTTGTTCAGCAGCTCTACTTGAACATCAAGTTGTGCCAGAGTAGTTTTAATTGGTACTTGTAATTCAGTATTGTCTTCGACTAGGTTCCGGAAGAGATCCCAGTTTGTTTTATTATTTGTTAACCTAGGCAAATTTTCTGTTATGATAATGGTATCACTGAGTGTCATAATGACAGGCGTATATTGACAGACCAAATTCTTTCACTGTTTTCGAGTAGTATGTAGTTTTCAGATATCCCTTTCGTTACAAAGAAATCTTTTAAATCTGGTATCTTATTTCTATCCGCTGGGCAATATGTGGTTTACCTCCAGACAGGAACTCGCGGTTTAAAGCCGGACCAGCTGCAAACAGCTCCTTACCCTTGTGAGTTATTAGTCTTCATCCCCAATATGTATTTTTAGCATTAAAATCGCCTCCGATTATGAAGTTAAAACCGAGCGATTTGAGTAACGTAAACATATTTTCTTTATTCAGATTATACCGCGGAGGGCAATATATTGAAGATAAGTTCATTGCCTTTGATTATTTAATCGAACATTAATGGTGGCTGCCTGCATAATTTCTTTTTCAATTTTTACTCCTTCGTAATTTTAATGTTTTTCTTCACAAATATGGTTGAGCCTCCTCTCGCTTTTCCTGCTGGGTGAATGGCGTGGTAGCACTGGTATCCTCGAATTCTAACGAATGAATCTTTTATCAGATGAGATTCTGAAATTAGCATCTTTTTTAAATTTTGAAAAATTTCTAACTCTAACGAATTTGTTGGAACAGCCCATTTGCATTTCAATTGGCGATTCTGAATGTGTTATTCATCTTTATAGAGAAGTTTTTTTTTTTTTTAAATCTATGCAATTTTTTTCTGTCGCTCAAGGCACTCCCAACTCTTTCGCAGTTAATTTTACCGTCCTACTTTACGCAGTAGTAGCCAAATCGAGGAGGTACGGCTATAAACTCGCTTTGTATAAACCACCTGCACATTGCATTGCTTCATGCCAACCTATAGTGCTGACATGAAAGGTGGGTCGGCCCATGGATTCTGCACTCTCAACAGGGGGTCATAGATGTGTTCATCGTCATCACCGATCGTAATCAGATGATGAAAAATCCCTTTTGCATCCCGCCTCTATCGGGATTCGAACCCGGTACCTCCCGCTCCAAACGCCGCAGCTTTAACCGCTGCGCCGTTTGCTCGGTGTATAGAAGTTAAGTTTAAGAATTAGACTTTGGTTTTCTTCCTTATTACTTAATGTTTCCCGCTCTTGTACAATCTGTGAGTGTTTTTCGGCCTACTATTGCATTTGTTTGTGGTAGTTCTACCATTGAGTTTTGGACATTTTCCTATTACTGGGCACCCCACGGTTTAGCGGGCCCTGGCGATTTTTGTTTCTCAGATTTTGCAGTTCGCTAGCTACTTCACATCCTCAAATTACAAGCTTGGGCGAGATGTTTCCCCGAACATTTACACATCTAGGCTCTCGTTTGCTAAATACGAGTGATTATATCCTTGGTATTGTGTACACTGAGAATGAAAGAAAAAACAATGGAAGCCCTCTTTTATTAATTTTGGTCCATTGATCAGTTATGTTTTCTTTTTTCTTTTTTAGGATATTTACCGCATCCTCTATTTTGAACCCCTGGTGTTTAAGCTCTTCGATTATATGCTGCTTTGAACAGGTTGGGTGAATACCTCTGGCCATCACTTTGATCAGGCGATCGTTTTTGTCCTCGTATGTATACCATTCCTTGCCTTCATCTGTCAGCTTTGCAGCCAAGGCTCTATAAGTTTCAATTTGTATTGATTTTCCATATCAAATTGTTCAGTGCTACAACTCTGAATTCTTTTGTACTCACCGATTTCATTAATGATTGGAGAGTACTATATTCAGTTATGCCAATAATTTTGATTGGTGGTGGTGGCTTTTCCTAAATTTTGGTACGTTGGTTTTTCTGTTCGCGTGATTTTGAAATTTGGTTTGAAGCTACATTTTCTGGAGAAGATTATGGAAGATCATGAAGAAGAGCGGTACCGCCCTTTTTTTTCTTATACAAATGTTAAAAAAAATAAAGGAGAATGAAGATCTTCCATTTTGGAATTTTTAAGCTTCCATTTGAAACGGCCCAATCAAAATAATTTGAACGATGCGAATCGTGTCGAAGGTTTAATTATGGCCCTTACAGGATAAGTAGCGGAAACTTTACCACTCATTCCGGAATAAGAACGGAACAGTAAGTCAAAATAATGAAGGCGCTGGATCGGAAATACGCCAATAACTTGTTTAAAGAAAGAAAACAGATACATAAAAAATTTAGAAATGTACGCTTTAACATAATTATTGAATTAAATAGTTCATAAATTATAATACTTCAGAGCGCGCAATAAACGACGTTTATTATTTTATAATTCAAATTCTTCACTTATGATTTATGATGTTTTGAATCAAATTCTGTGCATGTGAGTTAAACTATGCCCCATTTAAAAATGATGGGCTTAGTGTAGTTTACGAATGGTATTTTGAAATATTTAAGTAAGGAGTTAACCACCGATCTAAAAGGTCTAAGAATATATTTTGAAAATTGGTTTACGGTGATACCCAATCGATATAAGAATATCCATATTCGATGTAAGTGATACCCGTACTGCGATTTAATAAAACCGGATTATGTTTCTGTTGGAAATATCAGATATTTTCATGTTTCATTCCTCTGTTTCTTGTGGAAATATTTTATGTTACGCTTGGAATAAAATACAATCACGGTGGCGAATTTTTATTGATCACGATAGGAATACGAATAATAGGCGCGTTTTATTGGTAATTTTACAACTATAATGCTACAATCGCTCTTGGTCGTTTTATTGGGTCTAATAGGCTAGTTAAGGTGGGTTTATATTATCGGCTCGTCTCAGCACAGCTCATACCAAAAAAATATGGTTACATGCATTTACTATGAGAGTATTTATATTATCAGTACGTTTCCGTGCAGTACAGTGCAGCGCATATCGTATCATTCAAAAAGAATATTGTGAAAACAAAACGCAAACGGAAAGATGCGAAAGAAAAACGAAATGCATAACTCGAAATAATAAATGTTTACATTCATTACATTTACATTCACATTTACATGTACGAGTATGTGTATAAATATTAATATATATATAAATGCTAGATATTAATAATATTGTTAATTTGTTATTGTATTTTACGCTCTGCGTAATCCTTCGTAGAATCGAACATACGAATGCACACCGGAATAAATACGAAACAAATGTAAGAGCTGAACTGAGCTGACAATATAAATCGTTGATGTATGAGACGAAGCATGAATGTGCTGAGCCGCGCCGATAATATAAATCGACCTTTATATAGCCGAAACCGAAACGGAATGAAACGAAACGAACAAACTGATTGTACGAAAACCTACTAGACCAATTATACAGAAAAAACGAAATGAAAACGAACGGAAGAATTGATTCAATTCAATTTGCTTTCGTTTCGTTTTAACGGTTATACACTATAGGTTTTTTTTTGTTATCCTTACTAGCACTTATGTCAAATTGTTAAAACAAACCAAAGAAAATACAAAATGAACTCAGACGACGAGGAAGAATGTTTTTGTTGTCGTGGTATAATTTTTATAATTAGCAATAAAACCAAAAAAAATTGATTGTCGCGCAAATCAGTCTATACATATTTTTGTATATTTAAAAAATTGTTCTGTATCCTGATTGTCTTTGAACTGTTAATAATTAGTCATACAAGCTGATATATGTTTTATTTATTAGCTGATAAATAAATATACGTTTCCATTTTTTCGAAAAATTTATTTATTTTATTTTAGTGCGCGAATAAATTTTTGAAATAAAATAAAACCATTTTCAAAACGTCAAAATACTTTTTCGTCAATACGTCTATATAACCATGTCTCGTCCGTCTTTCGTTTTAGTCCGTTTCGTTTTCGTTTCGTTTCCGTCTATAAAACCACCCCATAATTTTAAATCCTATTCCTGTGATCAATAAAACGCTGCTAATAGTAATAGAATTGAAAATTATACCTAATAAAACGACCAACTATAGGTTTTATTTTATTTTTAATAGTTGGTAAAACATTCATCGTAAAAACACCCTATTTATTATTATTTACTGGAGGGCAATGTGGGCGATAAGCCACCTCGCACCGCGACCTAAAAGATCATTGTGCTGGACCCTACTTAATTATCCGTCCAGTCAATATTCAGGCTCTTAATGAATCTGACAATACTACTGGCCGGTACAAGATACATACTATCCGGGCTCATTGTTCTCCCTCCTAGATGTTGCAGTCTTTGCTAGAAAATGGCTGGGCAATGGCATAGAACATGTTCCGCTGATTCCGCTTCCAGACCGCAGAAGCGGCATCCATCTGTCGTACCTAGGCCCATCTTCTTAAGGTGATACCTTAAGGGGACATGACCTGTGAGGAAGCCAGTAAGCAGCCTCAACTCAGGTTTCCTAAGTTCAAGACACTCCTTAACCCTGACAGACGAAGGTGATATACATTTCTTCGCCTGCCGTAAACCTGGAATTCTGCGCTAGTAGGAGGACTTTTGAACATCCTCCCAGCGTTTTACCGCTGCTCTAAGGTGTCCCTTAGTGACGCCGCAGAAGGGTTCTGGTCCAATAAATGGAGAGGCAGAACCCTCACGGGCGAGGCCATCAGCTGCCTCGTGTCCTTCGATTCCAGTATGACCTGGCACCCACATAAGTGTTACCTTATTTGAGCCTGCCAGATGTTTAATAACCTTCAGACAATCCCATACCAGCCTTGACTCAACGGTACAAGACCTAAGAGCTTTTAAGGCCGATTGGCTGTCTGATACAATATAAATCTTTGTATCGTTTAGGCCTTTTGCTATGCCTATCCTAGCGCAAAGTTCTATAGCATGTACTTCTGCTTGAAAAACGGTAGCATTGGTACTCAAGGACTTCGAGAGGGTAGTGCCACTCCCGTGTATTCCTATTCCCGTCCCATCTTCCGTTTTTGATCCATCTGTAAACCATACCATGGACCCTAGCTCAAATGATAGCCCATCTGCCCTCCACACATCCGGTCAGGTAACCTAACACAGAATGGTTTGTGGAAGTCCAGTTTAGCTGGCATACAGTCGGAAGGCATTCCTATGGTAGGGTCTGTCTGAAATTCCTTAAGGATTTCCAGGTGACCCACCATATTGCCTGGTTTGATATTTCCTTCCGCCTGCATTTTCAGCCATACTTGCGGCATCCTTTTTAATATGCAGGTGTAACGGTGTCAGTCCTAGAAGTGTCTCCAGCCCCGCGGTTGGACATGACTTCATTGAGCCTGTAACACCGATGCAGGCTACATGCTGAACCTTATTCAATAAGGTTTGCGTTGTCTTCTGCTCAGTTTTAGGCCACCATACAACCGATGCGTAGGTGACCATAGGCCTAATGATTGTAAGAAATGACCAGTAGATCATTTTTGGTTGTAGTCCCCAAGTACGCCCATAGAGTCTTTGACAGGCCCAGAGAGCCTTGATGGCTCTATTTTGAACTTTCAACAAATGTTGGTTCCAGTTCAGTCTTTGATCTAGGATAACCCCTAGATATTTAACCTCGCTGGAAAAAGGAACAGTAGTACCGTTTAACGAGGGAGCTGTAAGCGCAAGCTTTTTCCTCCTCGTAAAAGGAACAATGACAGTTTTGCTTGGATTGACACTGAGTCCTTCCTGGTAACACCACTGCCATATTATATTGAGTGCATTTTGCATGCGATCAGAAATGACCTCATCAAACTTGCCTCTGATTATGTTAGCCAAATCATCCGCATAGCCCTGGACATGAAACCCATGGCTACTCAGAAGGACCAGTAGTCTGTCAACAACCAATGACCACAAAAGAGGAGATAGTACGCCTCCTTGGGGACAGCCCTTTACGGCCTTGATGGTTACTGATTCGCCACCTAGTCTGGCAGTAATCTCACGATGTCCCAGCATGGAACGGATCCACCTAATTGTAGAAAGTGGAACCCTTTTTCCCATTGCTGCCCTCTCTATAGATCCATAGGAGGTATTATCAAACGCCCCCTCAATGTCCACAAAGGCACAAAGGGCAATTTCTTTATATGTCGCTGCTTTTTCAATCCTCGTGACTAGCCCGCAAAGGGCCATAACCGGGGATTTACCAGTTTGATACGCAAACTGGTCCCGATGCAGCGGATTCTTTCCAAGGACCTCACTTCTTATTTGATAGTCCAGGATTTTTTCCATCGTCTTCAAAAGAAACCATGTGAGGCTAATTGGCCGATATGCCCTGGCCTGGGTGTCTGGACGACCCCCGCCCTTTGGTATAAAGACCATATTTACTTTCCTCCACAGTTTCGGAATATAGTTAAAAGCATAACTTGCCCGAAACATCTGGATCAAGCTGGGGAGTATTTCCTCAATACCTTTTTGAAGTAAAGCTGGAAAGATACCATCCCCTCCAGCGGATTTGAAAGGTTTGAAAGACCCAATAGCCCATCGCACCTTGCTGGGTGTGAAAATTTTCCCAGAGAGACTCCAGATCCTACTGTGAGGCGCATAGGCCACCTCACTTGAAGGATCATGCGAGTCCTCTTGGGCTCCTACCACTACTGAATCCGGAAAGTGGGTCTCTAACAGTACCTCTAAGGTTTCCTTCCGGTTTTCAGTGAACCCCCCATCTTGCTTCTGGAGAAGTCCTAAACCGTTTGAATGATCCCTGGAAAGGACTTTCTGGAGACGAGCTGCAGAGGGCAATTCATTGATTCCCTCACAGAAATTCCTCCAGATAGCCCTTTTGGATCTCTTTAGTTCGAGATTATATTCCGTCAAGGCCATCTTATACTCGCCCCATTCACCGGTGCGTTTAGCCTTGTTGAATAATCTTCTCGATTTTTTCCTCAGTTTACCCAGCGTCCCGTTCCACCAAGGGTCCATCTTTGTGGACTCTCTTCGCTTAACTGGGCAGCTGTTCTCGTAAGCCAAGTGTATAGAATTATGCAGCTGGTTTCAACAGATCTCCAAACCCTCTGGAGACTCTATGTTCCCCACAACCGAGGGCATTTCTGAATCGAGTGAGACTCTATAAGAGTCCCAGTCGGTCAGTTTTGGAATTCTGATTTCCTGCCGCTGAATGGTCTCAGCCGCCAAATCGAATCTGATGTGCAAGTGATCCGATAATGAGGCCTCTTCAGACACATGCCAGTTTTTGTATACGCATTTATAAAAGTAGGTTTCCTTCCCCTATTGACAATGTCTACATTATTTGAGATCAGAAATTCAAAAAGGTACTCACCCCTGTTATTGATGTCCGTGCTACCCCACTCCGTGTGGTGCGCGTTTGCATCGCGTCCTATCAGGTAGGCCAGCCCATTGCGTTTGCAATGAGCTATGAGCCGCCTAACGTCAATTAGAGGTATTAACTCTGAGTCTCCAGGAAAGTAGGCGGAGGCCATTATAGCCTCCTGTTTGCCTCTTTCACCCAGAACCTCCACCATTACTGCAACCAAGTCCCTGGAGATGAACTCTGGAATGGGAATAAAATTAATTTGCGAACTGGCCAACACAGCCGCTCTTGGACTCTGAGTTCCGTTATGATAAATTAACTTACCCACTTGATTTGGTATACCTCTAATCTGGTTACCAATCACCCATGGCTCCTGGATTAGAGCCATGCCAATGTTTTGGCAGATAAACCTACGACAAAGGACGTCCGAAGACGCCTTTGCATGATGCAGGTTTATTTGCGGGTAGGCGATGTGTGCCTTCAATTTACCGAAGGCCCCTTCTGAAGGCCCTGCTCAGCCTCCTTTTCAGCACCGCCACCAAAAAAAAACACCCTAAATGTCATCTGTCAGTTAAAGTTGTTCTTTCAGTATTAGTCTTATTTTGGATATTTTTTTCATTATTAGTTTCATTTGGAATTGAAATTCAATTTTTCGCAAATAAAATAGCCAATCAATTCTCGTTTGAAATTCAATTGGTCTCTAAAGGTTGCTAGCATTTTGAAATTTTTTATTGTCAAATACAATTTTGTTTCACGAATGAAATATTGACATGCGGGTTTGTTTACGTAACCGCCAGAAACTAAAGATTGCACGAACTGGTTACGTAACGGGATTCAAAAACCAAGTTATAAAATAATAACTGAAAATTATAGTATTTAAAAGACATACCTTCCTGGCCAACTAATACAATATTTTGGTTCATAAACCATGTGTTAAATTATTTTGCGAAAAATCCATACAAAAGTTTTCTTAAAATTACAACAAAAAAAAAAAAATAATGAAAAATTCAAAACTAAACAGAAAAAGTTCAAAAGTTGAACGTTCCATTTTTTCGTTAATCTCTGGTTTGAATACTTCTTAATATTATTGGGAATACAAATAAGTTTTGAGGTTTTTTTTTGTAACTTTGAAGCTTTATTCAGAGCAATTCTGCCGTGCTAAGCGTATTTTCCATAACTACATTTTTGGCCAAATTGAGTTATTGATGCCAATGGATAGCTAATAACAACCTTTGTCATTAAAATTATAAAGAAATAATTAAAACTAAATTGAGAAAAACGTGATAAGAAAAATGGTTTTCATTTCTAATGCAAAATATACTGATTTCAAAATTTTTACATCAATTTTCTCAAAATGCATTTTTTGTAGTTATGTAAAACATGCTTAACACGGCAGAATTGGTCAATGTATTTTATTCAAAGTATTGTCCGTCGTTGGCTACGACTTTTCTCCATCTTTCAGGCAGCATAGGGGTTCCCCGTCGAAAAAATTCATCGTCTTTTGAGGCGATCCAAGAATCGACCCAATTTTTGGCTTCGTAAGCAGTGAATTGCAAGGCCATGAGTGATCGACCGGAACAGTAGTATTATTTGGCAGGAGCCATGTCTGGTGAATACGTTGGGTGGGGTAGGCCATTTAAGCTCCTCCAAACTTTCCTTGACGACTTTTGCAACTGTTGGCCGAACTTCGTCATGCTGAAAGATCACTTTATCATGTCTTTTGGCATATTGTAGGTGTTTGAGCTTCAATACTCGGCTTAATTGCATCAATTGTTGTTGATAACGTTCTCCAGTGATGGTTTCGTTAGGCTGGAGTAGCTCATAGTAGGTCACTCCGAACTGATCCTATCAGATGATCAGATGCACAGCATTAGCTTCTTGCCATGAATATTCGGTTTGGCCGTTTTAGTTGATGCATGAGCGGGTCGTAGTGGATCCACTTTTCGTCCCCCGTTACGATTCGATGCAAAAAACCCTTCCGATTTTGTCTTTGGAGCAGTTGTTCGCACGTGAAAAACGCTTGAGTTCATACGGAACCCAATCTCCTTCTTTTTTCACCATACCCATTGCCTTGAGACGGTTTTGAATCGCTTGTTAAGTCACTACCAAAGTTTCAGCGAGCTCCTCTTGAGTTTGGCATGAATCTTGGTCCAGTAACGCCCCCAACTCAGCGTCTTCAAACTTTACTGGCCTCCCTTCATGTTCTTTGTCACTGGTGTCAATATCGCCACTTTTAAAACGCCGGAACCAGTACTTACATGTTTTTATTGATGGAGCATGTTCCCCATATGCTTTACATAGTAATCGATGTCCATCAGCTACACTTTTCTTCAAATTAAAACAAAAAAGCAACGCTTCCCACAAATTGTGTTTTGTTGGCACAAAGGTTGACATGGTTAGATTACAAAAAATATGTTTTTTACACTTTTGCGAAATGACACATACTGATTTTTAAAGCGCAATGATGACACTTTAACATGAATATAGTTACAGTTATAGTATAACTATAGTATTTTTTCTCCAAACGTCTTAAAAGTAGCTTGTTTTAATACTATTATTGGGCATTAAAGTTGGCCTTTTTGTTACGATTAAAAAAAATGTAAGTGTTGCTAGGCTGAACTTTTAATCCTAGGTGTAAATGCTCTTTTAACACTATTTTCAATATTAAAAGTAAATGAGACGTCATAACTTGGTAAGATACACAAACAAAAAAAAAAGTCAAGGCCTCCTTAACTATACAAAATATTTCAATAAAATGTTCAATCTTGAAATTTTAAAGGCCTTCTATTTTGTACTTATAATTAGTGTACGCAATGAATTTCGAGGGTTCTCGATAAAGCACAAATCGACTTGTTTTTAAATTTTGCTCCCAAAGAGTCGAACTTTTCATCTTCGTAGACAAATTGGCAAAGTATGCCAATAGAACGCTTTCTGAATATAATCCAGATTGCACATTTTTTTCAGTACACCACTTCAAAAATCGGTTATATGCGCACTCGTAAATCTTACGTGATTTTGATGGCAATAGGTTTAATACAATTTCCTTTGCTGTTTGAACCACATCCGGAGGTAAATTTGATAAATCTTCTGATTCAAACATTTTGTTCGCAAGAAAAATATTATAATTATAGCTTGGCAGTTTGACACTTACAATAGTCAAACCAAACAAAAGTCATGATCTCCTTAGTTTCACAAAATATTTCAACAAAATTACTTTCAATTTTGAAATTTTAATTACATAATTTGTACTTACTTGTATAATTAGTTTATAATAAGCATTTCTTCGTTGAAGAAAAAATAGTATGTGTTATTCGGATTAAAAGTGACTTTGTTTGACTCGCAAATATTTGCTTTTGCTCGGCTACGCTGCGCTTCGCCTCGCATGCAAATATAATTGCTCGTCAAACAAAGTATCACTTTTAATCCTAATGACACAATGTACTATTATAGTTATATTTTTAAAAACGGTCGATTTATTTCATTACTACAAGATGGTCCGATGCGATTTAATACTAGTTACCCTATCTTTTGTAAATCCCTCGAAATTTATAGCCACTCGTAGCCAGTAGTCACATTGAGGAATATTTCATGATTTTAAGTTTTTAATTCAAATAGACATAAACATGATTAATTAAAACTGATTACCGATCTAAGAAGGACGTGTTCGAAGTTTGTAATAATTTTGACAGGAGTGAAATAATTTTCTTTTTCATATTTTGTAATAAGCTTTACTTGTACTATTTTTTAGAAATAAATTAACGTAATACGGCTTAATTATTGTTATTGCGCGCTTTTGTTTATTAATATTATTACAGAAGTGTCAAATTTACAACACGTAGTGGCTCTGATAATTTGGTTGCATAAAAAATAATGTCATAATTATTACAGCTGGAATAATTATTACAAACTTCGAACATGTCCTAAATCATAGATTTATTTGAACAAATCGGCAAACAAAAAAGAGCACATTATACGGCTGCTTAACAGAAAAATCCTAAAACTACAGCATCTTAGAATCCAAAACAAATTATTAATTTAAATTTGCAACACTACCAGGATTTAATTTTAGGAATTTAATTCCAGCGTTGCTAGCTCAAATGTAACAAATACGGTTCTTACCAAAATTATTTGTACCTGCTAAATTTTTGGTGCAACTTAACGCAGACAACTTTAATAATTATATAAATAATAAACTTTTTAAAAACATTAATTTTAATTCAATAAATTTAATACCATGCTTTACATTTCTATGAAATTTTTTTTTAAATTTTAGTTTTGTTTGTTTGTTTGTTTGATTTCTTGATTTATTTTTTACCGTCCTACTTTACGCCTGGAGTAGCCAAATCGAGGACGGGCGGCTACAGATCCGTCTTTGAAAACCACCTGCACATTGCATTGCTTCATGCCAACCTGTAGTGCTGACATGAAAGGTGGGTCGGCCCATGGATTCTGCACTCTCAACAGGGGGTCGTAATCGGATGATGAAAAATCCCTTTTGCATCCGGCCCCTATCGGAATTCGAACCCGGTACCTCCCGATCCAACCGCCGCAGCTTTAAATTTTAGTTCTAGGAGAAATTACAATTAATTTAGTTTTTGCCAAAATTATTTGTACCCACAAATTTGTTCTCAATATTATTGTGCAATATGGAAAAAATCAAAATAAAATAGTAAATCAATTAAATTTAAGAACATTTTTTGCTAATTAAATAATGATATAATCACCATTAGCCTCCATAAAGGCTTTGCCACAGCTATTGTCGCGCGATGCGATTCGCATCAAATTTCGCACTGGATTACATACTTAACAGCGAAGCGATTTTTTTCGTAACAACTGTCATATTCATTGGTTGAAATTATTATTTAATAATTTTATTTAATAATTGTGTATTGCACACACATCAAAATATTTAATTATTGCGAATTTTTCGATAATTTTGTATTGTGTTCCATGTCTTCTCTTAAATATCAAAAAAGTGAGGTTAAAACATGCGTTAAAAAAATTCGTATGTATGTGGAAAATTTCCAAACGCGAAAAAAGTTTTTTCTCCAATTGCGAAATTTCAAACTTCGCACGATAAAATATAAAATGAATTATATATGAATAAAAATTATTATATTTCAAAATACAAATTTAGGATTTAAAGATTATAATGGTATTTGAAAGTTTTTTCATATATTTAGTATCAAATCTATTCTAATTGCAGTAGAATATGAAAAGAAAAAACAAATCGCATCGCACGAAAAATAGCTGTGGCAAAGCCCTAACATCTAGCCAGTAGTTGAAAAATTTGTTGTTAACATCACCTAAAATCTTATCCCGCTCGGTTTTCTTAGCAACCTGCTACAAATTTTTGATCTTTTTAGATCGTGAATATCTTCCACTTTAACTTAAACCAGCGCATGTTTAAATTGAAACCGTGGCCTTGACAAATAATTACATTCAAGATTTTTGTATTATTTCGTGGCAATGACTTTTACATAAGTATGGGAACATTATTGTGCTGAAGAGCAAATTGAGGACCGACTAGTTTATCATCAACCAGGAATATTACTTCATCAAATAAACCGAAATAGAACATTCTCCTTGAGTATTTCCGTTTGTACAGCCGTATAATCTTTTATTTGCTGCCCAAGGAAAACTAAACGAGGTAGTATCGACACTAATTGATGCTCGATGTTTATGTAATAATAAAAATATTTCCAATATTATAAAATTAAGACTGGAACTGTAATCTTAGAATTTGGATAAGTTGAAAAAACTTTTTACTTTTTACTTACAGGATTGAACAAAAATTTTTCTTCGTTATGTTGGAAACTCATACAAACCTGTAAGTCAAAAGTAAGAAGTATTTTCATTGTGAATGCTCTGTAAATTAGATATTTAACTATTGGGTTTTCTTAGATAATACGAAAGTTAATCTCAACTACTGTTACAATTCCTGGTTATGTTAGTTACTTTAGCTTAATCCAAAAATTAAAGTTTAAGAAACATTCTTTGCTATGTATGTATTATCATGTAATAGAATTTTAAGGTTTTCTTTTGCTTTTAACTACTACTACTTTTTGTAATACTTTTTGGATCAAATCAGAACATTATGTTACGTATTAATCGAATTGGAAATTTTGTTTAACACATTCGGATGAATAATCAAAGCGAGATTTTTATAAATTACTCAATTACCATATTCATCACCCATATGGTGAATTAAAACAGATGTGTTGCAACATTAACTTTTACACATAAAGATCTTTATGTTTGAGAACAAATCAAATTTGATAACATGGGATTTTTAGACCTAAGTACACCCTAAAGTTGAATATCGAACAAAATAAAATCGCCTAATTAATTTTCATCCGTTTGTTCCATACAAAAAACCGACATGTCCTAAAATTCTTTAATACATTTCTAATTTTATTCTGATTTTCTTGCTACGCATTCAAAAATTGGAATGAATAGTTAAAAAGCAAAATTTTCAAATAAACATGGGTTTTACGTCTAATTGGCCATATTATTTATTGACCCATTTAACTAATGACAAAAAGTTTGTAAAAAAAAGGTTTAATTATATCAAGCCATCGAAATGATTAATTCGACCTTATATAGTGTATTAGGCGATTTTATCACCTTTGCTAAAACAAAAAATCGAATTTTATTAAAATATTGTTTCTCTCCAGTTTTCCCTTTTACTTAACCGAATTCAAGATGTATTTGATTTTGGATAATCGTTTTCTTAAGAATATTATTGTTACTGGCGACTTCTTTTAAGAAGACATTGTTATTATTATATTTTCATTTCACAATACTGTTGAATTTTTTTATTTGGGAGTTTTATTTCCCAAACACATTTATCTCTTATTTATCCGTTGACTAGAAAAATGTATTTGCTGTGAATTATCTTAACCATATTTTAGTCGATAAATTCGTTCAACAAGTTTAGTTTTTATTTGGAGAATTGTTTCAAGGTCGCAATTTCTTTCTATGTTCATAATGGATGAACGAATTTTTATGTTATATTTACATATGTACATAGTTTAAGATTTTTGTTTTAGATATCGTATGGTTTGCTTTTTTCAACATATAAATCTTATTCGATTTTTTACCTGCGTGCATCCATTACATACTGAGTCATTAATTTGTGTAGTAGTCCGTAAAACTAAAATGACTTGTAGTTGGTTTTTCTTTTGTGTTATCTTATGTTTAAAAAAAAAAAATAAATGACCAACTGGTCCATTAGTAAGAAACGAATAAAAAATGAACATGATTTTAATTAAACTCCAAGGGTAGACGCAATGATAATTGACACCAACTCTTGCCTCTGTGTAAATGGGGTCCCCTGCTATACCAATTATATCATGATTGATTATTTTAAATCAAAAGGTTGTATCTATCTATCGCTTATGTTGTCCTTACGTAAGAATATACCTCCGCACATATAACAAAAATTCATCTTTATTAATTGTAAATATCCCAATTAAACGCACACAATCTCAATTCGACTGTTTATAAATCGCATTTTATTTATTTAACAACCTTAACAGGGTCAATATGAAACAACACAACAAAATATTTAATTTTAGCATTACACAGAAGTTTTAACTTTATAGTTTTTTTAATTAAATGAAAGTTTTATTATTTATTGGAAAATTATATGAACCTCTTTGTTTTGCGTTTTATTTTTAGTTATCAATTGTAAAATGGTAAATCATTGTAAATTTCCACAAGAAATTAAACTTTCAAAATAGAGAAATCACTCATTCGTAAAATTTATCTAATTTTCTGATACATAAAAATTTATTTTGTTGCAATTGTGTCAATTTTTGAGTGAATAGATTTAGATTAGAATTTTGTCGTTATTTTATTTAGGTAAATTTTTTGGAAAAATGTTTTATATTCTTTTCTTCTGAAACTGCACAATTAACCCACCTTTAATCTGTAGTAAGCGTATTTAACTCAGGTATAAAGAGATGAGATATTTTTTTGTGCTATGTTCGTTGTTTCGTTTGCATTGTACGAATTGCAACATTTAAAAATATAGTTTTTTGTTTAGTAGATTGTGAAAACTATAAATGTATATATTTTATAAATTAAATTGTTGAACGTCGCTTACTTACAGCTTGATATACAGGGTGAGGTAACAGGTTTTATCAAATATACATACGGAAACTTGGGGTTGATAGGTTTTCTTTAAAATACAAATATGTATAAATTTTGGAAGTAACATTTTGGGTAAAGCTAATGAAATTACCTTCTACAAGTATCGTAACTCTTTAAACGAAACTTAATAACGTTATGTTAAATAAATAAAACGTAAATTGGCCCACGCAGTCGGATTGAGATAGAGTGTGCTTAATTTGGATATTTACAATTAAATATAGTAAAGATGCATTTTTAAAAAGGTAACTATGCGTTTATAAAAATTTTATATTATCCGGCAAATTCATTAGTCGAAGTCAGTTGAACATTTACTTTTATTAATTTGATCGACGAACATTCGCCCAAATTTTATTAAATTTATTACTAATAATCATTTTTAGGATAAATTGGAGGTACAAATATTCCCACCTGCTTAAAAACAAAAATAATAAAATTAAATTAATCATTAATTTTGTTTCAATGA
The DNA here is from genome assembly GCA_958295665.1 of Tipula vernalis. NCBI lineage: Eukaryota > Metazoa > Arthropoda > Insecta > Diptera > Tipulidae > Tipula > Tipula vernalis. Next base: position 213,697,281 of record OY282559.1, on the reverse strand, counting down.
TTGTTCAAATAAACTATTGGTCTATTAATGTCATTTTTAATTTCGGAAAATTTGTGTTTTAACGGAACACAATGTATAACAATCTAAACTTAAAGTAATAAACTTAACCAATAATGCATAACATCCATCGTTTTAACCTTAAATATATTAAATGTAAACTGTTTTTTTTATTAAAAAATGTATTCTTTAGTACAAATGTAATTTTTCTACTTAATCCTCGAAGGCAAATATACCTACACGAAGAATTTAACTAAATTTATATTTTAACCGTATAAAGTTATTTTTGGAAGATCCAAGTAAAATTGGAGAAGATACCACAAAAAAATTTAAATGTTGTTGGAATACGAAATACCATAAAGTAAATACCGTATTTGCCGAAGGAAATATGATTTTTGACAAAATACCCTCATACAACAAAAGGGAGTGAAACCTCAATGTTGGATAACTGTTGACATTTGTTTGCAAACATTTTTGTATAACCAAGATTCATTTTGAATTGTGATTAATTTAGCCTTTTTATGACCTATATGCCCGCTTTATATTTTGCGACGTTCAGCTACAGACGAGCGAAAAAGAATTGCTGCCGTTAGGACGAATTATAGGAAATTGTTCGCTTCCTCCTAATCCGACTCTCTTGTATTATAAATTTGTAACCCTCTAAATAATTGTACCAATATTTATTTTTATTTTTTTTGTTGACCGAACATTATGAAAATTTGTTAAAAATTAAATTAGGAAATAAATAAAACGCTATCGTTTATGCTGGGCATCTTGGCATTTAAAGTTTCATAGAAATTTTGGTTTATATCACTGAGACTTGAACAATTTCTTTATAAAACTAGAATTTGTGTGCACTTGTACAAAAATAAAAAATAAGGTTTTTTTTTAAATCTCATTAAACATTCAAACTGCTTTAATCGGGTTTTCAATATGTTATGTAACTTTATCAAAATATGAAAGATATCCCAACCAGAAATATTTACACGCTTCACGAAACAAGAAACTGCTCCGTCTCACTAAAGACCGTTCATATGAAATTATTTTCGCCACACGTAAAATTTGTCGAAATGATTTTTTTTATTTCATTGTGTTCTTTAATGAATACCACTTATGTATGAAACTCAATATCTGCAAAATGCGCGTCACGACTCCTTTGGCAATACAGAACGCACGTATTAAAATCCCATGACTTTTTAGCATAATTCGGGCTGAATATCATTAATAACGCGGATGATTTGGTCCTTCAGCTCTGCAGTCGTCTCGGGTTTATCAGCAGAGACTGCTCGAGAAACAATGGCACTATTGCGAACGAAAATCCAGAACGCATTACCTCACGAAACAACGAGATCAAATGGCTTCCGAAATCTTGCGATTTGAACCCCTTGGACAACTTCTCTGGTGCTACGTGAAAAGTAAGGTTTACGTCAATAAGCTCGAGACGGCTGCAGTGCCGAGAACGAAATCATACGAGTTATATTTAAATGATATTCAGCCCGAACTATGCCAAAAAGTCATGGAAAATTCTGATACGCGCATCCTGTGTTGCCAGAGGATTCGTGGTGCGCACTTTGGGATATTGTGTTTCATGCATAAATGGTATTCATTAAAGATCACAATGAAATAAAAAAAAAAATCATTTGTTTGTATTTATATAAAAAGTGAAGCAGATCCTGCTAATACAAAGAACTAAGAGTGTTGAAAATATATAAATATGTATGTAATTCTATTAGAATTTCTTAAATATAATTCGCGCTATACCCAATACAAAAATTGATGATGCCGTTGACAATAAATTAAATCAATCAATCACCCGTCTGATTAATTGCCGTATTATCTTTTGTACCCGTTATCGTAAATCGTTCAAGAAAAAAAAAATAGAAAGTAAAATCTTTGTGTACATACAACTAGCCGTAAGGCAACAAATCGCACAAAAGAGATCACAATTCACAACTAGCTGTAAGGCAACAAATCGCACAAAAGAGATCACAATTCACAATGCTTAAAGAATTTCCATCTTACTACATATAAAACAACAAAAATCTATGTATTGAATATGGTTTTGTATTTCATCCTTGGAAAAAGGATATTTCTGTACATTTTATATAAATAATAATAATACAAAAAGAAACATTTGAAATATTATTGTTGTTTCCTGTTTGCCTGTGGTTTAATCTCTTTACAAATGATTGCCCAGGTAAATAATTTTACAACTTACCGGATATAACATTTATTAGTGTCCTTTAAATCTCTTTTGCTCATTCCGTTTAATTTACTATTCATTCCTTTAGTATTAAAAAAAAATTGTGTAGTATTATAATTAGGGTCGGTATTCATTCTTTCCGTTTTTGCTAATTTGGGGATTAAGATTATGTAATCCTGCGAAAATATACCGAATTACATATATGTATGTGTGCACAAAATACAATGAACATGTACGTGTAATATTCAAAGTTTGCTAAATCAAAAATGTCCTATTGGAAAAATTAAGATATTGTTTCATAATAATATGCATTATATATCCACAATAGATATACCAACATGACAACATGACTATGCCCTTTACCCCATAAACATGTTAAAAGAATATACATACATATTGTATAATATTCTCTCAAAACTAAAATTTCTTGCGTTGTGCTCATACTAATATGCAACATATATGATAAATTTAAGATTCTTTTTAAGTTATTCGCCTACACTAAATAAGAAAAAATCATCGAGAATTTATTTGAAATTAATTTTTTTGTTTTTGTTTGAATTATAGTGGTTCTTCTGGATACAACGAAAGAGGCAACACTTGAATGGACACGGTACCCGTATGGACCACAGGCTCAAACTCCAGGTGTAAGTATCTACAATTTGTATCGATGCGTTTATATTATATTGTAATTTATAGACCTTTAATTATAAAACCTCGTGCGCCCAAATTATCACTTACAATTTAAAGGTTTATTTAGAGACAGTCTGCTCCAATTTTTATAAATAATTTTATTTATTAAGAGTTTAATCAACAAAATTACTAAAATAATGGTAAATCACGCTTGAATTTATATCGTAGGGGTGGGCTTGATAAACACTTTCAGGTAATATATTAAGATGTTTTGTTACCGACCAAACGGCGCAGCGGTTAAAGCTGCGGCGGTTGGATCGGGAGGTACCGGGTTTGAATCCCGATAGGGGCGGGATGCAAAAGGGATTTTTCATCATCTGATTACGATCGGTGATGAAGATGAACACATCTATGACTCCTGTTGAGAGTGCAGAATCCATGGGCCGACCCACCTTTCATGTCAGCAACTATAGGTTTGCATGAAGCAATGCAATGTGCAGGTGGTTTATACAAAAGGGGTCTATAGCCGTACGTCCTCGATTTGGCTACTAATGCGTAAAGTAGGACGGTAAAAGTAAATTGCGAAAGAATTGGGTGTGCCTTGAGCCCCAAAACAGATTGCATAGATTAAAACCAAAAAAAAAAAGAAAGATGTTTTGTCTTTTGAGAGAAAAGGTTGAATATTTAAATTAAACAGTTTTGAATTTTATGACAACACAATAATATCTTTAAGGTAGCTTCCGTTAATCATATTTATATTAGTTCAAGCAATATGTATAGTTGATAAAAAAGATATAAGGCCAACAGCGTAAAATTTATATTCATAATCTCAGATTGTTTTAAAATGGGTGATTTAATTCGAGTTTGTAAAAAAAAGGTTAGCTAAACTCGATGAGCAACCTTGCTATATGCAACAGAACTTGAATAACTAAAATTGAGATTGACTTACTCCATTAAATCTGAAAAAATCACTAAATTCGTTTTACGTGCGGTTAAGGTTGATCTGCGCCTCATCTCTAGATTTTTTATATATCAAACAATTAAGCCAATATTTAAGGAATTATGTAAATACTTAATAAATACAGCAAAGCTACACACTCAGTTAAATAAATCAAAAACAAAAGCCAACAAAAAATTCTTGAATAATAACTATCATTACACGCTCGTTGAGGAAAAAGAAGAAAAAGACGCCAAAGAAAAAACGCAATTGGAAAATTTTTCGAAAAAATAGCCCGGTTTTAAACGCTGGTCTCTTGGTCAAATGTAAGATTAAATTTTTTTTTCTTTGTAATTTTAATACAAAATAAAATAAACCAAAACAAAACATGAAATCCCAAAAAATTAAGTTTTTTAAATATAACAAATTTTTGAAATATTATTTTAATCCGTTTTATACCTTAAAGCAGTGCTTCTTAAGCTTTTTCATATTGCGGCCCCGAAATCGAAAAAAAAAATAAAATCCATGGCTCCCAAAAATTCAATAATAATGAATTTACAGCAAGGATTTTGGGCATTGTTGTTTAAGGATCTCAGACGTCTCATATCCATGGCCCGCCAATTTAAAAAAATGTTCTATGAACCCAAAACATTCTCTCAGCTTCATCCGATTTGAAGATAAAAAAATTCCTATACATCATCATGAAAAGATTCTACATAAGGAACTATTTAAAATTAGATGAAGCTGTAAATGGTTGGTGGACATATGAGTGGAGCAGAACAGATAACCAAATTACTAAACTAAGGTTAAAGCTAAATATTTTTGAGCTTACTATTCTAAATTTGTCAAAATTCGATTTTTGCACGATTCTCTAATTCGACCACAACCCGACCCGAATTTGATTTGTTTTTAATTTTTGTGTCAAATTATTTTTACTTTGGTACTTAAAACTAAATTTGGATTTAATATGTTCTTGTGAATTATCGATTTTTCCGTACAAAATTCAGAGTTATCTATATTTTTTTTTAGAATTTTTCAACTACCAATTTCTAATGTAATTAACCAATTTGAAAGCTTTGGCTCGCTTAGCAATTTTATATCCAAAATTTGAAATTTTATTTCTGACAAGTTTTTCTAAAAGAAAACAAAAAATCGGAACTCGCCATAGCATAGAAAATGATAGCACATTAGATGATAGTAGTTCAGTTCTTTTTAATTAGATCATTTTTTTTTATTCCAAAGCGGAGGGGGCGGTGGTGTAATGAGGTTGACCTCATTATTTTATTGAGGTGTGCCTACACGCTAGAAATAAAAATAAACATTCAATTTAAATTTTACACATGTGGTCGTTTTGAGTTTTAAACAAAGCTTATCAATAATAATGATTACATATGCCATTAAGCGAAATTTATATTTTTTGCAAAACTGCCCTACGGCTGAAAAGGCACTTTCAATTACAAGGAAGTTAATTTTATAGTTAAAAAGTGCTGACAGGTTAACTAAAACAAATTCCTCGTATTTTTTTGCTTTTAACAAAACTGCTACTCGTTTTATCATTCTTGTCAAGTTTTTTGCGATGAATCGTAAAGGGTTTTATTCCCCAAACCTGGTGCCTCCTATACTTTTTCCTTAATTGCCAATTTTCATGATACATTTTTATCGGATTAATTGAATTTTTATCAGGTTTGGTAGATTTGGAAATCAAAAGATTTTTAGTCTGAAAATTAGAATGACCCCAATGACCAACACGACATTTTTATGTGGGGTCGAAACCAAAGTAAAGGTTTCGACAAATTTATAAAACTTATTAATAATTTGTATCTTATAGACATTTTGTCTGAAGATAGTTACAGAAATGTCTGGTTATTCGAAAAATTTACCAATGTTTCAGTATTCACTCGGTAAATCCATATTTAATTCCCTACAAAAAACTCGGCATTAAAAACCCTGGAATTTTAAATCTGGAGTTCTCAACACTAACTCAATAAATCATATAATTTTTGAAATTTCAAATTAAATTAAAGTACGAGTAATTTTTAAAAATTACATACTAAATACGTACATTTTCAACATCCAATTACGCAAATTTTCATAGACCTACATAAGTTCCAAAAGTTTTTGCTTTAAATTCAGTTCCTAAATTTTTGAGAATTTACTTCGTATATCGACCTCTGATTTAAAAATGAAAAAAGTAATTAAATAATTTTAACCGCGATGAGCATAAAAAACCGTAAGCAGATTTAGAAATTTGTGTAGGAATAAATTGTTCTGTTTATTAGAGATATTAAGGCGAGGTTTGAAGGCTTCTTGGCAACAGCGGGCCATAGTTTGAGAAGTCCTGCCTGTAAGGATAGCGGCTATCACCCCCCAAAACCCCGCTTTGACGATTTTTTGAAATTCTAACATTCATTTAAATTGGGACATTTTTAAAAAATTTGTGTTTTTTAATAATTACTCACATACTAAAATACAGAACAAAGCCGCTTAGCATTGGGCCCTTTGTCCAAGGATGACAGGAAAACATCAGAAAAATTTTAAAAATATTTACATTTATAATAATATTTACGTTTGTATTTCACATACTAAAATAAACAACGCCTCAAAGCCGCTTAGCATTGGTGCTTTCTGCCCAAGGATGACATGAAATTATGTAGCTTGCTTTTGTTTTCATATTGCAGGTAATAAAAATTTAATGTTGTCTTCCATTTTAATGCGGTACATTATTTTGTAATTTTTGGAATTATATTTTCAGGAATATGATAAAAAAATTAGGTCTCGTTTCTAGCGCTGGGTTCGTTTTTTATATTTTTATTTTGTTTTAATGACATTTTTTAAGTCGAATAAAAGTTTTCTAAACGCGAAAAAAATGTCAAATTTAAAACTGTCAACGAATTTAGAAGCCTTGAATATGAGATTGTTAAAATTTCTGAAGACAAATCTTTGTCGAGTGATTGCGGGTTTAGTTTAAGGTTTTTTAATGTAAACACATATCTTCTTCCCGTTTTGCATAATGAATTTTGACATATTTTCGCTAAAATCGCAATATCTCGGCAAATGGTTGTCGCACAGAAATTTCCACTGTCTCTTATTCTCTTCGTTTCATTCTCTACATTATCACTATTTTAATGGCTCATTTCGATTTTCGAATAAAAAATTAGGAAGGTTTGCGCATTTTTTTGCGTTTAGAGAATTTTTTTTGACTTAAAAAGGAGTCAACAAAAACTAAAAAATTAAAAACATTCCGCAGCATCAAAAAGTAGACCAAATTCTATTTTATTCAAAAGAAAAAAGAATTTTTAATCCCTCATTTGACGGAGATACTTACAAACGTTTAAAAACAGGGTATTTTTTCGAAAAAATTTCCTATTGTGTTTGTTTTGGCGCAGTGTATTATTTATTTTCTAAGTAAAAAAGAAAAAAAATTTAATTAATTTTAAAAATAAATTAACAACTGTAATAAAAATAAAATAAAATTTGTTTCACAAAACGAATTTACGACTGTATAAGCTTGGCAAATTAATTTTGAAAGGATTTAAGATTTTAATAAGATATGTTTTTTTATTTCTTTATAGAAATTAATTAAGTACCTAATCGTAATTGATTGTAGGATTGGAGTGGACGGCCAAACCAAAAATTGTCTTCCGGAGACGACCAGTGGCACAAACCCTTACTACTTAAAGTTAAAACCCACTATAAAATAATTTAAATAAATCTGGAACGCATTAAATTACAACAGCTTCAAGGATCCATACTAAATTAAAATTAAATAACTTGAGTGTGAATCAGTATAACTAGTATACTTTTATTAGTACTTCATATAACTCTTCATATAAGTCTTGAAGATAATAGTGCTTGAATGTAAACAATTCTAAATAACATTGAAGTTCAACATTCATAATTTTTAATCTGAAATTAGGAAATTTGAAATTCTAAATAGCTAATGTTTTATATAATAAAATTCTGAAATCCTAATTCTAAATTTCTAAAATATGAAAAACTCTTAAATTTTCATTTTCAAATTAATAACTTAATTCCAGAAAACACCTCTAACATCAAAATTATAATTATTTATTTTTACTCCATACTGCTTAAAAACTTACTGTAAAATAGTTGGAATCTTTCCCTCATTGTGGTAATGAGAAGTTTGCTCACCAGATCGCTTGGATGAATTGCCAATCTTGAGTGACACCTGGCACTGGAATCCCTAATTTCTTGCCGTATTGTTGGGACCTGTAGATCCCTAAGAATTTATCGCTTGATACAAACCATAGTGCATCTACCATCATTCTTAGAAATTTAGACTGGAACTCCTAAAGAATATCCAAGTTCAAGCTGCTGGCCATTCTTCACAGCTGAATACCATACGTCCAGATAGGTTTTATTATAATTTTAAAGAGCAGTAGTTAGTTTATTTTCAATCGATAAACTTGTTTTTCTGCCTATCAACCAATACATTTTTGTCAGTTTCATCCCCAACTGCTTTCTTTTTGTCTATATTTGTTTACATTATGTAAGATGTTTGTTGAGGTGAATACTTAAATATTTTACTTCATCAGTTTGAGGATATACCTCAAATGATTATTCATTTGTATCGGTCGACAAGTGGTTAGATTAGATTAAGCATTGTTAACTTTAATTCGCCATTTTTCATCCATAGTTGAAAAGGGCTCCCGGAATATCAGTCAAAACTTAAAAGGCAACTTACCCGCGTCTACACTATGCAAATTCACTGATATTTTCTATCAGCAATTTTATGTTTGGATAGGTTTTTTAGCAATGTATTGACAAATATTTGTCCAAAAATATCATAGCTGGGCATTTCACTGTCATAATAATATCTTCAAATGTCAAACAAAATTGTTTCAATGCTATGAAAAAATGATTTATTTTTAACACTTGCCAGTTGTGGTTAGGTTAAAAATAATTTGTCCAAGAAAATTATTCAGAAAATTATACAATATGGAGAACCACCACCTCGTCCAAAAACTTCATTTCGTCGCACAAAACCCAAGTTTTTTTATCGTCACCAACAGCGCTTCCAGATTTTTTCTACTTGGTTTTAATTTTTATGATGTATGTATATGTAAAGTCCTAAGCAAAATTATTTGTACCTGCTAAATTTTTGATGCAATGTAACGCAAACAACTTTAAAAATTATAAAAATAATAAACTTTTTGAAAACATTAGTTTTAATTCAATAAATTTAATTACCCTGCTTTACAGAGAACTATTGAAATAGAACAATCTCCTTAAATAGTTCAGTTTGTACAGCCGTGTAACCTTTTATTTGCTGCCCAAGGAAAACTAAACGAGGCAGTATCCACACTAATTGATGCTCGATGTTTATGTAATAATAAAAATATTTCCAATATTACAGAATTAAGACAAAAGCGCACTAATTTGGACATAAAACAGTTCTCCATAGATCAAAGGGCTTATCTTATGATGCCGTTCACGTTTCATTTCCTGACGGTAGATCATATTCCGTGTGTTTGTATGCCCTATAAACTACAATTGTTCAAGGCAAAATTTCAATTTCGGTTTATTTCATGAAGTAACATTCCTGGTTGATGATAATCTAGTAGGTCCTCAATTTGGTCTTGAGCACAATAATGCTCCCATACATAAGAAAAGTCATTGCCACGAAATTAAACAAAAATCTTGAATATAATTATTTATCTTGGCCAGGGCAGGGCTTCGATTTAAACTTGCGGAAGTTTAGGTAAACTGGAAGATATTTATGATCTAAAACGACCAAAAATTGGTAGCAGGGTGCCAAGAAAACCGAGTGGGATAAGATTCTAGGTGAGATGTTAAGGTAAGATGTTAACAACAAATTTTTCAACCAATTGCTAGATGTTATAGAGGCTAAACAAAAATGACCATCTGCATACAAAACATGAGTGACTATATCATTATTTACTATTTTATTTTAATTTTTTTTGCACAAATAATATTGACAACAAATTTTTGGATACAAATAATTTTGGCAAAAATTAAATTAACTGTAATTTCTCCTAGAACTAAAATTTCAAAATTGTTTTTATAGAAATGTAAAGCAGGATAATTCAATTTATTGAATTAAAATTAATGTTTTCAAAAAGTTTATTATTTATATAAGTTTTAAAGTTGTTTCCGTTACGTACGTTGCATCAAAAATTTAGTAGGTACAAATAATTTTGGTTAGGACTGTACGTTTATTTCGTTCGCTATTTGTTGTAAAACTGTAATTTTTATGGGTTATCTTCCATAAAACTTCATTTTTGCGATAAAAGTCGATTCATTAATCGCACTGTACTTTCGGTATTAAGACATTTTTTAATCGTTAATAATTAAGAAGAAAAATTGTGTTTAGGTTAAGATTTTTTGTTAGATAGCGATGTTTCAACTTGAGAGAACTATTTCAAATGGCAAAACATAACCTCAAACATTAATTTTTCATGTCATTTCATAATAAATTACTAATACAATTACTTGAAAAAGCCTCCTGTTAATTTGCTAATAGTTTTAAACTGCGTATAATATAGGGTATTTTCTTTTATTCATTCCACAGAATGAACAGAAGGAATAGAATATTGATCACGTGACCTCGGAATATTCCGAACGTAATGTAATAAAAGAACGGATTGGAATAAATGGAATACACTTTCCATAGCATGCAATTTTTTTTTATATTTTAAATTAGGAAACAAATTAAGTTTATTAAATAAATAATTTCATTACAATTAAATGATGTTGCAAATATTATGTGTATGAAAACTCAAAATGTAATATTAATTTTAATTGATATTTCTTAAAAAATATAACCTGGGGCTTTTTGTATCCGCCAAGCTCTATTTAAAACTATTTTTAACAATATTTTCGAAAATTTGATTATTTCACGCCTTAAACGATTAATTGTATCATAATTAAGAATTTTATTGTCTATAATATGTACGATTTAATTCAATTAAATCATTTAAATTGTAAACATCGAACATAATTATAAAAAGTCAATGAAATATTCTTTTTATTCCACCTTTGGATGTAGTACAAAAAGAATACATTCTGAATATTCCGAATAAATAAAAGAATGAACTAAAAAAGGAATAGAAGGAATGGAATAAATAAAAGAACGATTTGTATCACTTTCGGAATAACCGGAATATCCAGAATGAATAAAATAAAACACCCATACACAGACATACATTGATAAAATTTATATCATGATAGAAAATATCAGTGAATTTACATAGTATAGACGGCGTGTTAGTCAAAATAGTTTTAGACTGAAATGCCTTTTCAGAAGGCAGTTCAATAAAAACTTTTTGACTGGGATGCGTATACAGATAGATGTCCACCAATTAAATCTTGTGTACCTCAGGGCAGCGTGCTTGGCCCGATACGATATCTGCTATATACCGCAGATATAAGCAATCAAGTAACTGTCTCAACGCTTACAGTACTCTTATCATATCAAGACCCCAACAAAGCTACATAAGTTTTACAGGAGAATATTAATAATATAAACTGATCATAGATATAAAAATGTGCGAGCCGAATGAAAGCCCGATTTTAGAGTAAAACCAGTAAAACAGCATATGTATACTGTTAGATAGGGGGAAAAATACAGGAATCCTTTTCTCGAAATCGTTTGAAATTTCCCCATGGGGATATCTGTCAAAATTCCCTTACTAATTCCCTTGCGTATTCTCGTGCACAATTAATAGCTCGTAACTGCTCTTGCTATTTTAACGAGGATGGTCACTAGATAACATTAAATATCCGGATATTTTGACATATTTTACCGCAGCTAACACCACTTTAACAAAATATCCGATTTTTTTTAGAGACTTTCTTATTTGACTTATAATTTTGGTACTTTAAACGTCTACATCACATTTCCTTTTATTATTTTAAAAATTGTTTTATTAATATTAATGTTCAAATTGAAGCTTTTTTATATCATTTAAATTTAAAGTTTTCAATTAGCAGAAATTTTTGATTTTTTTACGCCAATAAAAGAAATAATTTTCAGTTGTCGAAAAAACTCCGAAAAAATCCCCAAAAAAATCGTTGCAAATATACCGATTTTTTGTTTTGGAGCCCAATAAATTTCAGGATATTTTCTATCCCTTGATCAGTGAACACTAGGAACATGACCAATTAGAAGCAGTTATGCACAATTTCAATGCTAGGTGGCTGAGTGTAAAACTGCTTAATATTTATGGTAAAATTAGAAATTTTAAATTATTTTGTTTAGGATATTATACCGGGTGATTTTTTTAACCTGATACACTCAAATATCTCGGAAAATAAGCACTCTACGAAAAAAATGGGAAAGATCAAAATTTAATTATTCCGTGGGGGAATACATTAGTGTTAAAATTAGTATACCCTCCCCCTCCTCCTTGTAACAGGTGGGGCGGGGGTAACTTTGAAACTAAAATATGAACCCCTATTTTTTATTGCAAATTCGGATTCTACGGCTAAACAAAAATACGTAGGATTTGACTGAAACATTTTTTTCGATTCATGATAGATGGCGTTGTAATTGACGATATTAATTTTTTTTCGATTTCTCCTACTGAGAACCTACGCAAACGATTCTGCAATACGTCTGCAATAAAAATACCACGGTTTCATTGTAAATACTCGAAGCTAGTCTTAAACAATTTGTATTTCTTAAATTTTCAATTACTGAAAATGGCTTCTCATTATCGTAACCCAGGAACATGCGATTAAATCGGCTTTCAAATTAATGAAATTGTTTGTATTTTGTTTTAAAAATACCGATTCAGTCCGAAGATTATTTCGTAAACAACAATATCTGTGTAAAGCTATCAATACTACTTAAGAATGGTGTATTTAACTTACAAGAGAAAATTGAAATGATTCTGGTTTATGGAGAAGCTGGCCGGTGTCTTTATAATGCTGTCACTCTCTACGCTTCGAGTTTTCGTGCGTCATTTCAGCGTACTGTCAAACAATTTATTACTGATGTAAGTGTTCAACCGAAAAAAGGACTCGTCCAGCAACAGTCACTGGAGAAAATAATGAAATTGATGTATTGGCTGCAATAGTTCATAATCTTCATATTAGTACACGAGAAATAGCTAGCGATTCCGGATTGCCCCAGACCAGTGTTTAAAATTTTTTAAAACGTTATAAGTATCAACCGTATCGTGTCATTACACCAAGATCTTCATGGCGTTGATTTCCAAAATCGGGTAACTTTGTGTCAGTGGGCACGAACAAATACAGCAAAACCCAAATTTTTTTTCATTACGTATTGTTCTCCGACGAGTCGTCTTTTACAAACCATGGAACGGTTAATCGCCACAACATGCATTACTGGAGTGTTGAAAATCCGCACTGGCTTCGCCAAGTTGAACATCAGCGTCCTTGGACTGTCAATATGTGGTGTGGAATAATTGGCAACAAACTCATCGGCCCCCACATTATTGAATGGTCAAATGTACCGAGATATTTTGGAAAGTGAATTCCCAACATTATTGGAAGACTTGAGCTTACAAGTGCGACGGAACATGTTGGTTGTCCCGCACACTATTCGTTGGTAGGACGTGCAGTACTTGATCGTGATTTCAATGGTCGCTGGATCGGGAGAGAAGGTCCGGTAAATTGGCCTGCCAGATCACCAGATCTTACATCGCCCGATTTCTTTTTGTGATGATGTGATATGATTGAGCGAATTAGAAACGCTTGTGCTGAAATTCAAGCAGACACACTTCTCAGTTGTGTACTGTCATTTGAAATGCGGATTAATAAGTGCATTGAAGTCGAAGGCCATCATTTTCAGCACTTAATTTAATTGAAAGATGATGAGGCGAGGGGACTTATGTAAATCAAGCACCCTTTTCCCAATTATTCGAAATTTGTAATATTGCAGAATCGTTTGCATAGATTCTCAGTGGAAGAACTCGAAAAAAATTGAATATCGTCAATTACAGCGCCATCTATGATGAATCGAAAAAAATGAAACAGTCAAATTACACGTATTTTTTTTAGCCGTAGAATCCGAATCTGCAATAAAAAATAGGGGTTCATATTTTAGTTTCAAAGTTACCCGCCGCCCAACCTACAAGGATGAGGGGGGGGGGAGTACTTATTTTAACACAAATGTATTTCCTCCACGGAATAATTAAATTTGCTTATTTTCCGAGATATTTGAGTGTATCAGGTTAAAAAAATCACCCTGTATATTAATTAATTTTTTATTCATTTTATATAAAAAATTATAGGATAGGCGTAGTTGCGTTTGTAATTTTTGTCGGAAGAAATGATTTTGTCAAATACACACACAAAGTTTCGATTTATGAGCTTACATTTTACTCACAATATCAATTTGTGAGCTGACCAATCGACCGTAGCAAAGACGAATGCTCGCGGTTAGTCGGTTGGAAAGCGATTAATCATCGGAATATTTACCCACACCTTTCAAATAGTATGTTCCTTCGTAATGTGGTTACATGGTGATCCGGATCAGATCAAAATTTATATGTGAATCAAAAACAACATTTGCTACAACTTTGATTTTGAATCACAAATGGTGATCTAAATATTAAGGCCAAACACAATAACGTCCGTTCCGTTCCATTAGCTTTATATCTATTTCGCCTCGAACGTTACGCCTAATCAAAAATTTTAAATGTTATCCTAATGAGGCATTCGTTTTATTCTCCCTCGTTCTTAGAATTGCAGTTTTCGTCTTCCATTCAAAATTATAGAGTAAAGGTCGAGTTACAATGAATCCGTCTCGTTTCCTTCCGTCGTTCTTCGTCTCGTCTTTTCCGTTTGTTGGTTATATTGCATCCGTTCCGTCTGTTTAAACTGACATTTGAAAAACAAATAAGAAATTAAAATGGACGACTACGAGACTCTGAAATCTTTAGAAATTCTCTTTGATTTATACGTTTTGTATAAACAATATTATAGAATTTGTAAGAAAAAAAGAAGATGGTGGGTGCGTCCTTTAAATCTGGATAGGGGAATCGGGGTATTTTAAGACTAACTTTCTCCAAATGAAATAGTTAGATAGTGATCCATTTTAATTTTTAACAATTTAATTTTATTTTTAATGTTTTGAAATAATCGAAAATCCCTATGGAGTTCAGCCTACTTCTCACGTTATGTCAAAAAAAAAATTAATTTGATTTGTTTGGTTAAGATGTTCCGTCTTTCCGTAAATTCTAAACTTTTTGAAAAAACGGATGAGCTCGTCCGTCTCTTTCCATTTTATTATAACTAACCATTCCGTTTCTTCATACAAAATGTACAGAAAATATCTAAAACTAATTTGGACGGAGAAGTGGAACGGAATGGAACGGATCCAATATTACTCAACCTTAAATTGGGACGAAAAAACGGAGCGGAACGGAACGGATGTCATTGTGTTTGAACCTTTAGTCCTATTAAAATGTAGTTGAACAATAATTTTGTAAAGCGACAAAGAATATGATGAATACAGTACGAGTATGAAGAGGCAGATTTAAAACGAAAACTTCAATCCGAATTCTCTCGCTTTTTTCTTTTACGTGTCTCCCCTTTGCAAGCCACTACCAAGCATGGTACGAAACTCGATACGATCTTTTACATTGGCATGAAATTTTGAATGCATCAAGGTCTCACTCAACGTGTTGATTTTATGATGCCAAATGTTGGCTTACCTGAGTAGCCGCAATGACTGGTATAAACTTAATTATAAACTTAAAGGAAATTCAATAAACTACAGTTTTAATATATACCTAGTGTTCAGTCGGGCAAAAGTGATAAAATTTATCATGATATTTTTATCACGTTTTGCCATAAAACGCACTCATTTATCAACAAAAAAAAAAAAAAGTTTTTTTTTGGTTTTAGCTGTCAAAATAATACATATTTGAAAACAAAATATTTGGCTTTTGATTGTGGTGTGATGTTTTTAATAATATTCAGGAAGGGTATTGTTTATAATTTTATAAAAAATCGCGAGAAATTGGTTTTGATGTTGCCCAAATAAAGATGCTCTACAGAAGTTTGACGTGTAAAATCACTTTTTTCATTTTGGTTGTTTTGTCGGGCATGACATAAAATACAACGAAGTGAAATTAGGGTAGTAAAAAATATTATGATATTTTTTATTACTTTTACCCGACTGAACACGACCATAGTATATTATATATATTGATATACCGCATTATAATGCGATTACAGCCTGTAATGGCTTTTCTTCCTTTTTTTTATTTTTGTTTTAATTAATAAAGCTTATGCAAAAATTGATAATCAAGGTAAACATTCAGCAATATGTACAACAATTCCAAATATGTATTTCAAAAAATCGAACTTTAAATGCGATTTCTTGAAGTTTGGTTATTGCAGATATCTTGTTTTTGTTTAACTCCTGAGTTTAATTGTAGATCATTTTTGCCGTTATTAATAGCATTAAAGAAATAAGTATTGTAACAATATATTATTCAACGAGCATATAATGATAGCTGTTACTCACGAAGAAGAAGTTTACCGACACGAGTCGATAGGCGAGTGTCGTAAATCATATGTTTGAATAACAGCCATTATATGTGAGTAGAATACGGTACTTGGTCTACGACCGATAAAAAATTGTATTTTATTATCAAATCCTTTAAATAAACCTAAAATAATTTACGTCGACATTTTGACGTCTCAATTTAATAATAATTAAAATAGGAAGATACTACTAGATAAAATTTTAAAAATTAAATTTTTATTTGGTAATAGTGAATAATGGAAGAATTGACTACTAGATAAACTAGCAGTGAATAATGGATATCATTATAATTGAAGAAACAAACGTATAATGAATATGTATATTATACGTTAGTCGTGGACAAATTAATAGTATATTATTCAACAAGCATATAATGATAGCTGTTATTCACGAAGATGAAGTTCACTGACACGAGCCGATTGACGAGTGTCGTAAATCACCTGAGTGAATAACAGCCATTATATGCGAATAGAATACGATACTTTGTCCACTACCGATAAAAAATTGTGTTTTATTATCAAATCCTTTAAATAAACCTAAAATAAATTCCGTCGACATTTTGACGTCTCAGTTTAATAATAATGAAAATGGCAAGAGACTACTAGATAAAATTTTAAAAATTAAATTTTTATTTGGTAATAGTGAATAATGGAAGAAGGGACTACTAGATAAACTAGCAGTGAATAATGGATATCATTACATATAATTGAAGAAACAGATGTATAATGAGTGTATTATACGTTAGTCGTGGACAAAATTATTTCTCGAAATTATCGATAAAATTAAAAAAATTATCGATAATTTTTTATCGATATTTCCTTCGATTTATCGATAAACCGATTTATCGGTGGAATCTCTAGCCACGCAAACCAATCAAATGGTTTTTATACAATATAAATATCTAATATTTAATTTTATTATATTTACTATATTAAAATATTTTTAAAATAAACTAAATTTATATATTAAAACAAAGTTTTCAAATTTTCTGGTGTGGACTCTTTTAATTCAGGTAAATTCCGCGTGATAATTTTATTTTCGAAATTTTAAAGTTTTATTTTTCGATACCGAAATTAAATATTAAAATAAATGTCTATCTGGTTGATTGTTATGAACAATCAACCTAATACAATATATACATTTATTTTAATTAAATGATTACTAGAGACTTTCTTACACAAGTATCCGCCTTGTTTTATTTCGATTATTTTGCTTTTATGAGTTAGACCGCAAAACCCACAAAAAAAAAAAAGGAAAAAATCTTATTTTGTTTATATTTTATATCTCGTTACAGTGGGTTGAAGAATCATTTACAAATTTTGGCAAAGGAATAAATTGGAGAAGCTATGTTGTATGCGATGTTGCTTACAATAATGTAAATAATTGGTTATGGTCACCATTTATAGACCGTGGTCCAGCTAATCGCCTTTATATAGAAATTCAATTTACAATTAGGGATTGTTCATTGTTTCCAGGCAATGCACTTTCGTGCAAAGAAACATTTAGTTTACTTTTTTATGAATTTGATGCTGCAACTCGAGAACCACCACCATGGCAACCGGAGAGTTATAAATTAATTGCACGTATTGCAGCGGGTGAGGGGCGATTTAATCAAAATTCCGATGTGGACATAAACACGGAGGTTAAATCGATTGCTGTTACGAAGAAAGGTGTTTATTTTGCTTTTCGCGATCAAGGCGCTTGTATTAGTGTGCTTGCAGTTAAAGTATTTTATGTAACTTGTCCTGCGGTGACAATAAATTTTGCTAAATTTAATGAAACACCAACTGGACGCGAAATTACTATAATCGAACAACAATTTGGTATTTGCGTCGAAAACGCGGAAATTATTGAAATGCCAAAATATTTATGTAAAGGCGACGGCAAATGGACATTACCATCAGGTGGATGTCGATGTAAGCTAGGATTCGAAGGCGACACAAATTTGCAACATTGTAAGAAATGTCCGCGCGACTTCTTTCGGTCAGACGACGTTCACAATTGTACAAAATGCCCAGAAAATTCTCGTGCAAGCGAGGAGGGTTCATTATTTTGTAAATGCGACGATGGGTATTTTCGATATCCAAAACAAAAGAAGAACACACCGTGCCGGAAACCGCCACCGTCCCCAATTAGTGTTTCTCTACTCTTTGTTGATTCATCGTCGGCGGTGATCGAATGGAAGGGATTGGAAAATAATTTATATCATATTGAATGTATAACATGTTCGTCAAATGTCATATTTCATCCACAATACAAATATTTTAATCAAACGAAAATAACATTAACAAATTTGGAATCGTTAACAACGTATTTTATGAAAATCTATGCGCTCAATGAATTTTTAACGAATCAAGAGGATGACAATGGAGATGTATTGATCACTTTACCAAATAACGACGAGCTCGATGATGGAAGTTCAGAAATTTTGAAAATATTTAATTTTATCGATTTTAATTTTACAACAAAGGAAGCAACAATATTTTACGAAAGAAATGACAATAATTTAAGGTAAATTTTATTGTTATATTTCTATTATTATATTATCTAGACTTTTTTACCCCCATTCAACTATG
The DNA here is from genome assembly GCA_958295665.1 of Tipula vernalis. Lineage (NCBI taxonomy): Eukaryota > Metazoa > Arthropoda > Insecta > Diptera > Tipulidae > Tipula > Tipula vernalis. The sequence continues at coordinate 213,678,433 of OY282559.1, read as the reverse complement.
AGTGAATAATTTTTACATTAACATCTTATTATCTATTTATAATATATAAGTAAAATTTTATGGATGTTTTCGGCAACGAATTTTACTTTATTTTTTGATTTATATTCGATAACCAAAGAGTTAGGCTAAGGAATATTTGTACTCCCTGCATAACCAACCCTAATATAATAATAAAATAAAACTAAATCTTAACCTGTATTAATTAAATATTCTATGCCTAAATAAAATACATATACATTAAATTGATAAATTCATTTTCGAATGATATATTGAGTTAACTACGTTATAAATGGGTTGAATTTTTTACTTTGTAAATAATCCTCTTTTCTTCTGTTTATTTTGTCACTTATAAATTTTATAATAAAAAAACCTTAGGACGTGTCCGATTTCTGTGATAAATATTTCTACTTTAATAATTACTTCATTATTTCGTATGCATTTGCAATCAAATTATCACAGGGACTACCTGTAATAATTTTGACGAAGTAGTTTTAAGTAGTCTTAAGATTACTACATAAGATTATAATTGGACGTAAATGTGATTATAACGTCTTCTGTAAAACTAACATTTTGTGAGAAATTTATTCGCTGCTATTGTACCAAATATTGTATATCTAATGTACTATCAAATCTCCTTTGCAACTTCAAACATTCAAGAATTGTGTTAATAATGCCACCGGTGCCCTAATTCTCTAAGCAGTAAGATAATGTGTAAGCGTGTCAACGCTCTGTCAAGATAAAGATTTAGAAATAATAATATGACAATTTTTTTTTATCATTGAACTTCATAAAAATAAGACTTTCAGGTTTAGGTACAATTTTATGTAAATTTACACCAAATAATTCATTTTTATACATATGTATTTTAAATAAAAAATAAAATTATATATGAGCAAATGATTTAGAATTAAAACAAAGACAAAATTGGATTGTTAAATATTTAAAATGCAAAAAATTTTTGATGAAAATATAAATTTTAATTTTAAACAAAAAAAATTTGAATTTTTAAGATCCTACAAACATCTCCATCTTATTTTTAAATGTTTAATTGGAAATAGAGCACAAATTCTTTCAATAAGTTAAATCGAAATATTCTTCTGTAAACATTGAATTTTTTTTCAAAATTATGGTTTTGACATTTGATTTTATCTTGCTGAAAATTGTTAACCATAATTTTAACTTGTGTAAAAATAATTGTTACAGAATACGATTTAAGAGTGCCAAGATAAATTATTGTGTAAAATTAATCATTATCACGTTTACAGGGCAGCAAGTCCTAATAATATGATCTTTATAAGGAATTAATTCCTAAATTCATTCCGATTACATCCTCATTTGAAGTTATGCTTTTTGAATATTAACTAACAATCTTATTTGTTTCAAAATGCCAAATTTTCCTGTGAGTTCCTAAAAGATTCATTCTTTTCTATTGTAAATACGCCGACATTCCGTAGATTTCTCCGTGGATTTATAATTTCTTTTAATTAGATCTACATACTATTTTAGTATTTATTATTTATGTATTATTCTCCTTTGATTATCTGTCAAATGTATAGGTCGAAATTATTTTATAATAATTAAATTTCTTTGAAACTTCGAAGCGAAAATTATCGAACTAATATCATATTTATTACAGAAAAGTTATTTATCATGGAATTCGGTAATGTCCTTATTTATTTTTTTCTAAATTTATTTGTATGTTCCAAAACTCTAAATCATAAACTAAACCTTTTTCGATCGCATTTGTCAGTAAAACATTTCATTACGATACAGGGATTTTGTATGATAAGTTTTTTCAAACAGACAATTTTAGTTAATGAATGTGTGAATGTATAGTTGTTATTGTTATCTTACTCAACTAAAGCTGTTTTTAACACGATAGGTACCTTGCCATCATGTAAAAAGGACCATGTAAAAATAGTTTTAGGTATACTGATTTATTAGCATCTAAAACCATTGAAAAATAATGGAATTATTTTTATCTTTTGTTATTTACTGTGCCAATGTAATCATTTAAATTTAAAAAAAAAACGCGCAAGAAAGGACCGTGTAAAAAACAGGTTTAGGTGTATATCAATTTTTGTGATTTCATTTCATTAATGTTTTGGTTTATAAAAATGGTAGGAAAAGAAGAAAAGGGACTACTCTTAAGTACTTCTCATATCAGACGCCTCACCTCAAAATTTTTAGTTAACACAAATGTGAAGCAGAGACTCTTTCATACCGGTGGCGTCAACTTTGATCATTCGATTGTTATCGAAGAAAACGATAGATAACTTCATTCATTGCAATATATATATATATATATATATATATACATATATATATATATTTTTATATTATCACTTATTATTATTATTGAAGGGCCATGTGGGCGTTCAGTCACCTCGCACTGCAACCTAAAAGATATTTTGTGTTTGGACCCTGCTTAATTATCCATCCATTCAATATTCAGGCTCTTAATAAACCTGATAATACTGCCGGCAGTTACGTGATACATATGTGTACTATCTGAACTTATTGCTTTCCCTGCTAGCTGTTTACTACAGCATGTATTGCTTCTAGAAAGACGGTAGCATTGATATCCAAGGAGTTCGAGAGGCTATCCCACTCCCATATATTCCTACCTCTGCCCCGTCTTCCGTTTGATTTTACTCTTACGAGTTGCTGGAAAAGTCGCCTGTAGCAGGTCACCCAAGTTTATTACAGGAAGGCTAAATAAAACTGGAGAGTGCCTGTTACCCAGACTCCGCATACTTTGGACTGATTAACCTACCAACCATTCATCGATCGGCATATGCTGTTCCACCTTAGATTATGGTTTTTTGTCAAGGATTTCTCCTTTAGCGCCGTTCTTTAGCCTATGCCAAATGGCCACAATGAGCCAAATGGTCTCAGTTTCCAGTGGTTGCCATGAGGAGGCAGCACGTAATTGTGAACAGGTTGCCCCTTACACAATTCTACTTATCACGCAGCTGCCTAATAAATTACCAGAACTGCTTACGTCATGCGCATCCTACTGAAAGGTTACGGAGCTGGTAGATTAATCTACTCAACTTTGGTTCCCTCTCCAATAGACGCCAAACCACCAAAAATATTATCACTTATCACTTAAAAATAAATTATTTTTCAACAAATTCAATTTATTTCTATAAATTTAAACGTTATTAATCAAATAAAACTAATTTGCATAATTCAAAAACGAAATAAAGAATTTTTATTATTGAAGCTAAAAGCCGAGGCGCCTGGTATGAAAAGTACTTTAAGGATCTGTCACATCGCGTGTCGGCGGCGGTCGTCAAATTTAAATACACGTTTACTAGATTGTTCAATAATTTTTGTTTTTGCCGTTCGGTACGAAAAACACGATTTTATGGTTTGAAATACATTTTATTGTTCAATATAAGAATCTGGAAGACTGTCGAAATACGCTTCCACGATGCTATTACCTCTTCGTTCGATGAAAATCTTTTCCAAGCATACATTTTTTGAGATGTGAGAACAGCCATAAGTCAGAGGGAGCTAAATCTGGCGAATATGGTGGATGTTGTAATAATTCGTACTTTAATTTACTGATTTTTGTGATTGTTTTTTGAGCTGTGTGAGAAGGTGCGTTATCTTGATGAAAAATTATGTTTTTCTTCTGTAAACCAGGTCTTTTCTCACGAATTTTTACATCCAGCTGGGCCAGAAGGTTATATTAATTGCGTTTATTGTTTTACCAGTTTGGAGGTAATTCACAAACAAAATTCTTTTTACATCCCAAAAAACTGATGCTAACATTTTCTTGGCCGATTTCTGGACCCTAACTCGCTTCGGAGCCAAATTACCGAGTTCACACCACTTGTTTTGATTCAGGATCGTGGCGGTAGACGCAAGTCTCATCCATAGTGATAAAACGACGCACAAAATCGTTTTTATCCTTTCTAAAATGCTTCAAATGTTGTTGAGAAAGTAGCATACGAGTGTGTTTTTGTTTCATTGTTAGAGAATGCGGCACCCATTTTCCACACGACTTTCTGTAATCCAAAACTTCAGCCAGAATATTGCTCGCACTGCCTAATGAGACGCCTAGAGCTTCTACTAAATCTCTCTCGGTTAATCGACGATATTTCATAATCATATCCTGTATTTGTGCTATGTTTTCTGGTGTTTATGCACTTTTTGGACGTCCTTCACGTGAATCGTCTTCAAGACTTGTATGATCACTTTTAAATGCAGCACCCCATCCTTTTACTGTTCTAATTGAAGTTGAATAGTCCTTATACACTTTCAACAATCGTTCATGAATTTGTTTTGGTGCTACACCTTCCAAAAATAAGAACTTTATTACTCCATGATATTCAATTTTTTCCTTTGTAAACAAATACGGTGACACATCAACTTTGAACAACTGTAAATATACGAATGAGTTGAAACTCATACTACTTGAAACTTCGCACGTGTTCATAAAAAAGTAGTACCACCTTTAGAAAAATAAAACGACAATCCTAATAGCGCCATCACTTATTGAACGACAAAACTTATTGAACACCCTAGTATTTGCTTATATATTGATTAAAAACCATAATTTGTGCAAAAATAAAGATTTTTATTGTAAAATGCAAAAATATCCTAATTTTAATAAAAAAAATAAAATATTTATAATAAATGTAAATGTGGTTTCTCTGTGCGTGCGGCTATAACTCCGCAACCCATCCCGCAGCCTCGTGTAAGAAATTGATTGGAGCGGAATAAGGAAAAGTGAAAGTAATAGAAAGTGAAATGATTTTCAGTGAAAATTTTTAAAGGTAATAAGTGAAAGTAGTATAAGAGAAATGCGAAGCAAAAGAAGAAGAGTTTACAGTTTTGGCTGATGAGGCATTTCGTTATGATCTCACTAAAGAGTATAACAAACACCTTCCCATTGGCAAAACGGATCTGCGGTGCCAAGAAATTTAGAAGAAAAACACGAGGAAACTGTTTCATGAGTGGAAAAATTCGATTAATACCATTGGCAGTAGTGATGTACTAAATCGGTTCTTTTTGTTCTGTAATGGCCGGCCTCCACTCGCCAAGATGAAGAAAAATTTGGCACGAGCTTGTGCCAATTATTGTTTTTTGGGTAAAATTGGTATGAATACATAAACAAAGCTGATTGTGCTCATGCGCATTACTCATGACAAAGAGAACCAAAACATCACAATATCCATCTTTTTTGAAATTTTGTCACATTTTGTTAGCACACGTATCATTTTGTCGTATACTTAAATTATATATGTAGTGGCAGCTGACATAGAAATAGAAATGCAAATTTTGCTCGCATAACTTATAATATTTGTGAATTAATTTAAAAGATAATTTATTTTGGTTTAGAAATGTATAAACGACATTTTAATATTTTATAAGTACCTCAATACGTACTAATAAAATTTTCGCTAATAGCTATACAGAGTTTTTTAATTTGGTTTCATACACGAAATTATTTTACAGCAGTTTTGGTTGCATTCAATTTCTTTTTTTTTAAATAAAATTTTATATCGAGTTTTTTTTTTCTCTAAAATTTGCGCTTGGTTCCTATGCTCTTTTGCTTATTTTCTCCTATGTTTTTAACAAAAAAGCACTGGTTTAGCTTAGAGAGATAGATTGGAGCAACTCCGAAATCAAAAAATTTTCTACAAAATATGAGAGCGTTCAATGCTTGCATTCAAATTTGGTGCTATTTCCATGAGCAGTGGAAAAGATCAAATCAATCCTGTGTTTTCGATTAAAGGACGAGGTTATCATAAAGTGGAATCATTGATATCATTGCCAAGCGAATCTCATAAATTTTTGCGAGTGTATTTCATGGGCGACAAACAAATGGATGTCGATAAAGTTTGCGCAAATATAAGGGGATTGAGAAGGGAAATCATTGCATATAAGTACACTAAATTGGTTCACATATTCAAAGCAGCACTGGATTGAATGGTGTCCGATGAGTATAAAGTTGTGATTCGAGCCGAAAACGAACCCCGTTTCAATGCACCTCAACCGAATTCAAGTCAATGAAATTGCCGTTGTTAATTGAGAACAGTGATTAGAACGAAAGAGATGAAAAGGATTAGAACGTATCGCAGAAACACATCGTTCTTACGATGCACTTCAATATCTGATAATTTTTATAAGAGGAGAAAGTGCAGAAACAAATAGAAAAGTAACTTCGAAGGAATTTCATGTGTATTGCATAATGATCAGAGACAACGGTGGATCCTATCATATTACCAATTTCCGTCATTTATTTCAACAGTTTTTAGTTGATATTTACGCAAAAATACAGGCAGAACGAATGATATTCATCTTTCGTCAGGAGTTTTTCGACAGAAACAAATGAGATTCACTTTCACACAATCGAATGGCAGAAAACAGGATCCAGAATTAACAATATAATAGTGAAAAACATGATTCATTCTCCATATGGAAGGTTAAATATGAATTCACCAAGTACGAGTGAAGGCAAGGGTACAAAGATATATCCCAGATCATACTTAAGGGGGGACAACCATTTAGAACCTTCAAAAAATCGATTTTTTTTTCTTTTAAAGATACTTTAATTTGTGTAGAATACAAAAAAACTTCATGACTTAGGTCAAAACTCAAAGCTCTTGTAAATAGAGCGAATTTCTGAGACTCCCTTTCATTCTAATCCGAGAGCCGAGCGCAAGTATGAATTAAAGAGCGTAGCGGGTTGTTTTTTTGGTGCCAAAGATTGTTCAGAGACTATTGAACCGATCGGGCTAAAGTTTTGCACACGTTTTCGTAACATGTAAGACCACTTGGTGCACCGAAAGATATTTTACATTTCTCAAAATAAATTAGTTTTTTGATCAGCGAAGAAGAAAAAATTATCGAAAATATCGATATTTTTGATTTTATGTCTGCCATTTCTCCAATTCTTAACATATTATTAAAAGATTAGGTTTATTAAGTGACCACAAGCATATACTGACTACATCCTTTTGCCCTTCTGAATGACTGTCCTTCTTCTAAATAGTTGTCCCCCCTTAAATGAGGCAAAAACAGGAGAAGATGGACATCGTGAATAAAGAAGACGATCTCCGGAAAATGGCGGTTTCACTTCCAAAATACGAATGCGAGGTATCCAAGAAAATTGAGATTGAAAATTAAAAATAAAGAATTTTATTTTTTTTGTTTTCATTATAAACCAATAGCACTTTTTCAATGTTTTGTATTTTTTATTTTTTTTACCGCTTCTCTCAAAAATGTTTCAAGCACACATAAATGTGGAGTACTGCACTGCAACTCAGTGAAATCAGTTAAATATGTGTGCAAATTTGTTAACAAAGGCACTGATATAGCTGTATTCGCAATAATCAAAGAACAACATCCGAAAAATGAAATATTTCAGTATCAAATGGGCAAATACATATATATAAATAATAATAAAGCAGCTTGACGAATATTGAGTTACCCAATACATGCTCGAGAACCAGCAGTTGTTCATTTGGCAGTGCATATAGAAAATGGTCACGGAGTATACTTTTCAACAGAAACTGCAGAAGAGCGTAGGCAGTGGACCACCTGTAAATACGACATTAACTGCATTTCTCCAACTTTGTCAAAGTGATCCATTTGCAAGAACGTTGCTCTATGCCGATGTACCATCATCGGCTGTACAATTAAATTTTTAGAAATTTACAAAAGATGGCATAACTAGCATTAAATCGCATCGGACCATCTTGTAACTATATTCATATTAAAGCGTCATTATTTCCCTCTAAAAATCAGTAAGTGTCATTTCGCTGAAGTGTAAACAACATATTTCTTTTGTGCTCTAACCATGTCAACCTTGGTGTCAACAAAGCATATGGGGAACATGCTCCATCAATAAAAACATGTGAGTACTAGTTCCGGCATTTCAAAAGTGGCGATTTTGACACCAGTGACAAAGAACGCGAAGGAAGGCCACTAAAGTTTGAAGACGCAGAGTTGGAGGTGTTATTGGACCAATATTCATGCCAAACTGGAGAGGAACCCGCTGAAACTCAAGCCAAGAGACGTCGAATCCCGTTTTTTCACGTGCGAACAACTGCTCGAAAGACAAAATCGGAAGGGTTTTGTGCATCGAATCGCGACCGGGGACGAAAAGTGGATCCACTACGACAACCCAAAGCGCAGAAAATCATGTGGTAAGTCCGGTCATGCATCAACTTTCACGGCCAAACCGAATATTCATGGCAAAAAGCTAATGCTGTGCGTCTGGTGGGATTAGTTCGGAGTGATCTACTATGAGCTACTCCAGCCTAACGAAACCATCACAGGAAACGTTATCAACAACAATTGATGCAATAAAACCGAGCATTGAAGCTCAAACACCCACAATACAAAACAGAGTTTGCTTTGACTTTCATGCGTGTCAGAAATGCTTTTTTTCTCACATTTTATTTCATTTTGTATTTTTTTTCTATTTTGTATTTATTACAATTATTTTCATCACTTTTATATGCATAAACTGAAGTGCCTAGCTGAAGAAACAATTTATTAAAAAAAAAAAAGAAGAAAAATAGTAAAAGTGGCTAACGTATTAACCGAATAAGGCGACCAAGAAAGAATAACGTATGACAATAATGCAAGAGCCGTAATACGAGTAGCTGAATTATCGCAGGGATGAAAAGCAGGAAAAAACGCAGAAAAATTGGAGAAAAAGTTTAGAGTACGATATATTTTCCATATACTCCATTATAATGAGCTCTTTGCTCAGAATGGGCTGTACGGATCTTAAAAATTCGTTGTGAATAAAATAAATAAATAAAAAAATAAAATAAAAAACAATATGCCAGAAGACATGATAACGTAATCTTTCAGTACGATAACGCTCGGCCACATGCTGCAAAAGTCGTGCCGAGCAGCACTTCACTGCTTACGAAGAAGCCAAAAATTGGATCAATTCTTGGATCGCCTCAAAAGACGAGGAATTTTTTCGATGCGAAACCCATATGCTGCCTGAAGCTGCGTACATGCTATACATTTCTGGTGAAAAAATGTACACCACGAAGTTAGCTATATGAGTTGAATTATTTCCAACTAGAACAAAAAGTTCACCAGGGTAACCAATTTTAACTAAAAATTTTACTATTTTGCTAACTTCGTGGTGTACATTTTTTCACCAGAATTGGAGCATGTACGCACATTGAAAGATGGGAAACAAGTGTTATCTAACTATAGAAAATACTTTGAATAAAATATATTGTACCAATTTCTCTGAATGAAGCTTCGAAGTTATAAAAAAAACCTTAAAGCTTATTTGTACCCCCAATAAATGGAATGCAACAAGACGAATCTTTCAACAAAGAGACGGTGCACGGTGCATCCAAAAAAATGCTGAGCACTATCTCCGAATGCTACTACCTGAAATTCGTGGACCAACATGTTTCACAGATTTAAAAAAGCCGATGGATGTGTTTGTGAAACGTAGAGAGAAGCATGTCGGCGTTTAGGATCACTGGAAAATGATAACCATTGAGAGTTGCATTGACAGCCACCGCAGAACAAGTGAGAGATATTGACAACGTATAGTCGTCCATCGAATCCAAATAGATTAAGGGAGAAATTCCAAGAAGGTATGAGCGAATCAGATGCAACAAATTCATCCGGAATTAAATCTCGAATTCAATGAAGATATATTTAATTAAACACTTATTCATTTGAAAAACAAATGCCTAGCAATAAGCAATCAAACTTTAATTCAATTCGGAACTCAAACTTTAGTCCAACTCGGAACTAAAGTTTAATTCGGAATGCAAGCGCCCACGAAGAGATGGAATCGATGAAAAATTATAATGTTGATGAATTGCACTTTCATCTGGAATTGCGGCAACATTAATGCAAGGAGGACGAATTGCTCATTCTGCTTTGAAACTGCCATTAAATGTTGCAAAACAAGAATTTGTTTGTAATGTATCAAGAGCATCTGGACGAGGTCAATTTTTAAAACAGTGTAAAGTAATCATTTGACACGCTAGTACAATGGCGTGCATAAAAGGTCATTGGAAGCATTATGTAGATAGAACACTATAAGATCTCCGAGGTAATATCGTTAACAGTCTAGATAAATTAGTAGATAAAGTTTATCAGAACATTGATCAAAATTAAACGAATTCAAATTGGTTATTTAAAAGAGCCTTTTAGCGGTAAGAAATGAAGTAGTTGACGATATTAATTTAAAAATTCAAAATACATAAGATTCCCTAACGAGGGAAGAATATTTAGATCAATCGATTCAATGATTGATACAAATAAAAGTGTACATTTTCCCACCGAATTTTTGAATTCGATGCAAGTGCCAAAAATGCCTTTACATTATTTAATTATTTTGTTAAGAAATTTAGAGTCACCAAGATTATGTAATAGAACAAGAACAACCGTGAAACAGTTATCAAACAATATATGTAATTGAAGCAAAAATAATGTCAGGAAAAAGGGAAAACAGTATTTATTCCGAGGGCGTCGCTCATATCTATCGAACTGCCGTTTCAATTCAAAAGGCTGCAATTTCCATTAAGATTAGCATTTAGGATCACTATAAATAAGGCACAACGACAAACCATAAGATATTGTGGTATTAATTTAAAAGAATCAAGTTTTTATCACGGTCAGTTATAGGTTGCTCTAGAGTGGGAAATCCAAAGAATTTATGTATATACTCACCAAATAATAAGATGACAAATGTAGTTCTTAAGCAAGTATTGTAATAGAATAAGTTAATTAAGTAGGAAATAAAGTGAAACCCAAATTAAATAAAAAGCAGAGTTTTCTTTCACTAAATTAAATACAACTGTATTGAGAATATGATGATTTAGTTTAGCTTTATAATTTTTGTTTAGAGCTGGCTGCCTTTGTATGAGCGAAGCGAGGCTAACTCTGACTACTAGTTTCCAAAAACAGAAAATGATTGATTCCTTGTTTTGAAATTTTTCTATTAAAATTAAAATATTTTTGTATGTCTATCAAAAATGATTATATTTTTGCTTAAATTGAGAATTTTCATCAAAACATAAGCAAAATACACTGTAAAACAAAAGTCTACATACACCCTGATTTTATAGTATGTCTGTATATATAAAAACTACAATTTTGAACAAGAAGTTTTTCTAATAAATGTTTGTTTTTACTAACAGAAACTATCATAACGTCTCAATTCTTTCCTTATTGCCGGATCTGTTTCTAGCAAATAAGGCATTAAAAATGAGAAATTTGAAATCTCCGATGAAACAAGGTAGTGGGAGTGTGATGGCTTGGGCAATAACTGCGACTGGGGTGAGTAATTTAGTGTTCATTGATGGGGTCTACTTGGACCAACGGTAAAGGAGTGGTTGCTGTAGAATGTTTCTAAACAAATTAGTTTCCTACCACAACCGCCAGACCCAGACCTTAACTCAATAGAGCATCTTTGGGAAGAGAGGAAGACGAGTCCTAAACTTGATATTAGTAGGCAGAAACTCTAAAAGAAGCTCTAAAAATGGCTTGGACAGAACTTACACCTGAAACAACAACAAATTTGGCGTCATCTTTGCCTCGACTATTGCAAGCTGTAATTAATGTAAATAGAGAGCCAACTAGATACTTAAAAAATATTTTGATTGTTTCAGCTTATTTATTATTTTCTATTTTGTAGAAATTGATCTACGCTGAATGTAGATGCTAAAATTGATGGTGTATGTATGCTTTTGTTTGTTTTGTGTATTTGTACTTCAATTTGATGCCCGCCGCCAACGTTCGGTGTGATAGAATCTTTAGCGTATACATCATACGTCCTAATTTTTTAGAAGCTTTCACCCCTATTATGAATCAAGAGTCGATCGACAATCGACACGACTCTGTATTACGTTTTCGTTTTTTCATTTGATAAAAACAATACGAAAAAGGAAAAGGCAACAGAGAGTCGTGTCGATTGTCGATCGACTCGACAATCATAATAGAGAATAGAGGTGTTATTACTGCTATAACTTTTCACTGTTCCTCACACGAACAGTTTCCTCACACGAACAGTTTCCTCACACGTTTTTTAGCTTCAAGTTTCTAAATATCTTTAATTACAATATACAAGAAGATTATAGTTGTATTGCTTTCACTAAAAATAAAAACATTACAACCTCAATCGTACTAGATAGACCAAAACATAGTTTAGCTAACCCAAAAAAAAATAATTGGTTAAACAAATCTTAACCAAATTTTCAGTTTCAATACCTGCCACAAGAGTCGAATTGACAAGAAAATACACGGAAAAAATTAAACCAAAATTTGGTTAATTTTTGCTCTGGCTTTGACCAGCCGTTAACCAAATAAAATACCTAACTCATTTTGGTTGAAAGCAATACACTTTATATTGGTTTAAATAAATATTAATTGCAGAAATATTAAAATTAAATTATGCGTGAACTTTCGTTTTGAAAAATACATCAAAGTTTTGTTTGACGATGTCTTGCTAAATTTATCTTTAGTTTTACTAGTGTTTCTGAGATGTCTTTGGTTTTTTAAACCAATATTAATATGTAGTTTGAAGAGTGATTTTTGTATACCTGATTGATTTGGGACATTCTTTTCATTTTAAATATTAGAAACGTATACTTAAATCTTGCAGAAATTTCAAAAAGCATAAATGTTTTAAAAATATTAAATTTTAGATTGTATTAATAAATCAAAGCGTGGTAACTGTGGTCTGATAAAGCTATAAAATCATTTAGTGACCCACATATATATTTATAGTGAGCTTAACAATAAATTTCTGCAATTTTTAAGCACAATTTTCTGATATTTAAAATGATAAAAATGAATCAGATTTACAAAAATCACACTTCAAACTACATATTGGATTAATTCAATTGTGCAATCATTACTATTTTCATAAATAAAAATGTAATTTAAATAGGCGCTATTTCCATATAACTTCATGTAGCAAATTTTTGTTACAGCCTATCACATATTTCACTATTGTTCGCCGGAGCACACCGTTCCATTCGTTAATTGACGAATGGAAAAGTTTAAGAAGCGCCTTAAGCGGACAATATTAAAATATGTGATAGGATGTAACAAAAATTTGCTAAATGAAGTTATATGGAAATAGTATCTGTTTTATTTATATTTTTATTTGTGAAAATTGTAATGATTGGAAAATTTAATTATGTAATCCAATGTTTAAAGTGTGATTTTTGTACATCTGATTGATTTGGGACATTCTAAATAAGCTATTTTTACTAATAAAATATATTAAAAATATTAAATTTTAGATTGTATTTATAAGTCAAAGCGTAGCAATTATATATCTATCTAATAAAGCCCCAAAAATGTTTAGTGACCCACAAACATATTTATAGTGAGTTTAACATGAAATTTCTGCAATTTGTAAGCACAAGTTTCTGATACTTAAAATGATAAAAAGTTTAAACTACATATTGGATTAATTGAATTTTCCAATCATTGAAATTTTGACAAATAAAAATATAAATAAAATAAACACTATTTCCATATAACTTCTGTAGCAAATTTTTGTTATATCTTATCACATATTTCACTTTTGTCTGCTAGAGCACACCGTTCAATTCGTCAATTATTTAATCACAAAATTTTCAGACGTTCATATTTGTTTGTATTTTTTTACAATTTTTGAACTAACATTTTTTTCAGGAGGTAATTTTTGGTTCCATTTTACCAAATTTATACATACTGCCATCTATGGAATGTTTATCGACTCAGTGACCACACGATTTGTAGTAAGCTTTTATTTCAATTTGATCAAAATGCACTTATGAAAATGTTATAAATTTTGGTTTAAATAAATCAATTATTACAAGAAAATGAAAACGATTTTCTTAACCGATGTTCATATATGTGTATGTTAAAATTCAAACATTTGTAACGTTTACATTAAAAATTAGTTTTAAAAAAAAGTGATTTCCCATATGTTTTGTTATGAAAAGTTGGTTTTTTCTAATCGACCTTGCTTCTAATTCCTTTATAAAATCTTCATTTTTTAGACTATAGAGAAATGTTTGTAGATCAGGCGACAAAAAATTAAATTTTGAACGAAAAATAGTTTTTTGTTTATTTATTAAAAATGATATTTTTTGTAAAGTTCAGTTGTGTTGAACTGATATTTATTTACCAGCCTTATTTGTGGGATTTTTATTATGGTCTCTGCACAAATCAGTAATATAATATCTCAAAACACTGAATCACTTTATTATTTTTATTGCTAGACGTCACTTACACGTACTTTAACCTGGGGGAGGGGCGGGGGGGGGGGGGGGAGTTGTGAATTCAAATATTTAAATAAGAAACGGACGAATCTGATTCAATTCAAATAAGAATCCAATATTTCGAAGACTCGAATACGTTCGAATCGAATTCACAAACTGCCCCTCTGTTCGCAATGGCTTTGTATAATCTAGGTTGCTAGGGCTTAAGCCCCAATTCCACTGTGAAAAATTGACTGAGCTGACTTGAAGTTGGAAGAAGATAAAAAAAAAATAATCCATCAGAGAGACAAAGACAAAGTATTTTGTTATTGTTTTTTTTATAGCAAATTTTATGGATACATCTTGACAGCAAACAAAAACATAACCAAGAATTATTAAAAAAAATTATGATTTAGAATTAATTCGAGTATTTTTACGATTCAAAATAATCTAAAAAATTAATTATTATTAATACTCAGAATTATTTTTTCGAATATTTTCGATCACACATTAGACTTTACCATAAAAAATGCAAACTTTAAAATTGCCTTAGTGTTTTGACAGCAAACAAAAACATAACCTAGAATAACCAAGAATTATTAGAAAAATTAAGTATTAGTGTTAATTCGATTATTTTCACGTTTCAAAATAATCTAAAAATTTAATTATTATTAATACTCATATCAGAATTATTTTATTCAAATTATTTCCGTCATAAAATACAAAATTAAACAAAATCTTTCCCATAAAATACCAAAAAATTAAAATTATCAGCGTGTGCGAGAAATATGTTTCATCGGTACACAATATTTATGTACATGTATTAGTTGGACTACCATAAAATGTTCTCGATTTGATAATTTTTTTTAATTTCGATCTCAGTGCACTAACACAGATACCCATTTTTGTAAGTAAAATCTTGACTGACTCCGTTGTGTCTCGTTCACACAACCATCGATTTTATATTTTTATCTCAAGTTATTTTTACTGACAAACTTGGATTCACAGTGGAATTGAGGCATTATTTCCGTAAACTCGCACACAAGCTTACTATTATTTTAGAACAATTTATAATTGCACATGCGACGTTTCGGTACCTTTTCGATACCATTATCATAGCTTTATTTAAATATAGTTAAAATAAATTTTATGATTACATTAATTCATTAGTTTGGACACTAAATACCAAAACAGAAAAAAACCAATTCAAAATTAATTTTCCTCGTCAAAAAAATTTGAAAAAATGAACAAAAACAAACTGTAAAATTAACAGGAAAAACAGAAAGCTAATCTACAGGAAACGTCGCATGTGCAATTAAATAAATTGTTCTGAAATAAAAATAGGCTTGAAACCCAGATTCTTTTATTTACATATATGTAGTTCAAATTCTTTTTAAGTGCAATTGTTAGTCACGGATACCGTTGGATCAACCTGGTTTGGTTTAGCCAAGTTTCTCAAAGTAATCCAAAAGATATAACATTATCTTCAATCATATTCATGAACTCAATAAATTTAGTTGATGAAATTGTTCGAATCGAGTTGTTGAATTCGATTTATTTGAAATAACAACGCTAATTAATTTCACCTATCGAGAAGAAGTTGTCATCTGTACTATTAGTTAACGATTCCGAATAACTTATACATACTATTTATATTGTTAGTTCACGTCGATCCGATCCGATTCGCATTTAAAATTATTTCCATTATTAAATCAGATGGGAATCGTTTTACTCAAAAAAGTCATAAAAAAACAAAATAAAATAAAACGGTTTCCAGTATCGAAAAGAAAACAAAATTTACTTCAACTAGAAACAAAATTTTTTTTTTTAAAGGTGTTATTTCACCAAGATATAAGCGTTCAAATCTGGGTATTTTTTCGAAGAACATTTCTGTTCCGTTTTTAATTGGCGCAGTGTAGTTATTTATGGTACTAGTGAGCAAAACGAGATATTATCCACGACGGACAGGTTTGTCCCACGAGGCGATATCCGAATGGGACATTATTCCAAGTGAATAATATCTCTTTGCTCACGAGTGGCACACAACGTTTGTTTTATCCACTTTTGTTGAAATAAATTTCGTAAATTAATAAGAAATAGTTTCATTTTGTTTTTTCACACTGTAGCGTTGAATTTTGAAATATGTTCATTTTATCATAGTGACCGTTCTTTAAATTGTCATGGTGTACTTTAATTTACTACATTTTGGACAATTGAATATAGTTTTTCATTCAATTTGACTACGAATAATTTTCCAATGACTACTCAACATTTTGTTATACAAAATATAACTCACGTTGCCCCTAGCAGCGTGATACAATAAAGGCGTTGCCCCATGCAAAACAGAAAACCGGCATTTCAAAACATTAAATCCTATTTATGGCAAAGTTGCTTCACTTTGAAAATGAAAATTATTAAGAAATAGTTCAATTCTACAAGCTCCATCATATTCATAGAAAATTGTATTAAAAATTATTTAATTTCATTCAAAATATGTACTCCAATTTTATATTTTGCCGGACGTCAAGCTAAAATTCGCCCGACAAACTATAAAATTGGAGTTTTTTGAATGAAATTAAATTAAATTTAATAAAATTGTCTAAGAATAAGGTGGAGCTTATAGATTCAAACTATTTTTTAATAATGTTTATGTTGAAAATGAAACAATTTTGTCAAAAATTGGATTTGACGGTTTGAAATGCCGGTTGCATGTGGCAATGCCTTAATAATGGGTTATTTTACATTTTCTTTATTTGAAATCAGCATAGTTATAGGGGTATTATACATATATCAAAAGTGGATAAATGAGTTTTTGTATGATTTTCTTGTATTAAAATGTGAAGGAATAATAAAAAAGTATTATTCAATACTATTTACAACAACATACAACTTTTTTGGCGAAAAATATTGAAAGAATCTAAAAATGATGAACAAGTATATCTTTTTTCGTAAAAGTTGCACCATGTTGCACCCAAATTTATAAAATCATGGTAACATTTTGAAACGAAAAAATTAAATTTTTAGTATGTCCGTCTCATTTTTATATATGGACAAAATGTATTTGCACTTTTCTTCGTGTTTCTATTCTTTTCGAATAGAACGGAAAGATTGAATGTCATCTATTATTGGAGTGTATAATAGATCGATTATTTTTAGACACTTACATATTTGATTATATCGCAGCTCACAGGATTTGTATTTTGGATACCATTAAGTATCACCCTATTTTTAAGTATGCCAACTCCTACAAGGGAGTTTTTTCTGGATGATTTATAATTATTGATTATAGATGCCATTTCTTTATGCTTTAGAAATAAATGTAGTTTTAACGCTTCATAAAAAAAAATACTGCTTTCTTTTAATTGTTTACAGAAATGAAAATTACTGTAAATTCACTCGTAAACAATATATCGATGTTTACTATTCGGATGATCTCTACAACGGATCTTTTTCTATTCTTTTTTTTCATGTCTAATTTTTTTATTTTTTTAATCTATTGTATTCTGTAGAATTTCAACAGCCAAACCAAATGCAATTCTTATTTCATGGACAAAATCGAATGACAATGATTTAGAAATGTATCAAATAAAATATTTCGAGTCGATTGAAAAAAAATCTCATGGTTCTCAAGCGACTACAATCAAGACAATTGATAAAATTGTCGACAAAAGTTTAAATCAAGTATTGATTGACAGTTTGGAATCTAATCGCAAATATGGATTCCAAATAAGAACGAAAACTTCGAGAAAAGGATGGAGTGAATATAGTCCGATAGTTTATGCTCAAACAATTTCTTCGTCTTCATCGACACTATCGAATAACGTCATAAATAATAATAATTATGATTCGGAGAAGGGTGATATTTATAGTTCAGAGGATGATTCATCAGAAATGCGTTTTTTTGCATCGATTTCGGTAGCGGTTGTTGTATTTCTAGTATTGACAATAATCGCCTTAGTATTTTTCTTGCGAACTAAACATCAGGATGATTTTATTGTTGAAAAGAAAGCGGCAACGATGGAGAAAAATCCCTTGGACTATGCTTCGAATGATGGTAAAATTTTCAATCGTTTTATGAACTAATTTAATTTTACAATGTTCTTATCAAGTTTCAGATTTTTTTGGTACTACAAATAGTAGGAGTTATGTTGATCCGCATACGTATGAGGATCCTAATCAGGCAGTGAGAGAGTTTGCTCGTGAAATTGATGCATCGTGTATTACAATTGAGGCGATAATTGGTATGTAATTTTTGAATTTTTTTATTTTTAATAAATAGTCGATTAATTTATTAATTTTCAGGTGGAGGTGAATTTGGTGATGTATGCCGTGGTCGACTAAAAATTCCTTACGGTCCTGAAATCGATGTAGCGATTAAAACCCTGAAACCAAATTCAACAGAAAAAAGTCGCTTCGACTTTTTAACCGAAGCCTCGATAATGGGCCAATTTCAACATCCAAACATTATCTATTTACAAGGTGTTGTCACAAAAACTACACCAGTTATGATTGTAACCGAATTTATGGAAAATGGAAGTTTGGATACATTCTTACGGGCGAACGATGGTAAATTTTCAATGTTGCAATTGATTGAAATGCTCCGTGGTATTGCATCCGGTATGGCTTACCTGAGCGAAATGAATTATGTTCATCGTGATTTGGCGGCCCGAAATGTTTTAGTAAATTCTGCGCTTACCTGTAAAATCGCCGATTTTGGGTTGTCGCGTGAAATCGAAACCGCGTCTGATGCATATACAACTCGTGGTGGTAAAATACCTATAAGGTGGACAGCTCCCGAAGCAATTGCGTTTCGTAAATTTTCTTCTGCCTCCGATACATGGTCTTTTGGTATTGTCATGTGGGAGGTGACATCGTTTGGCGAGCGACCTTACTGGAATTGGTCTAATCATGATGTTATAAAGTCAATAGAGAAAGGTTATCGCCTGCCGGCGCCAGAAAACTGTCCAGAAGGTTTATATCAATTAATGCTAGATTGTTGGCAACGTCAAAAAATACATAGGCCAAATTTTCGAACAATAGAGAAAATTTTAGACAATTTTATAAAAAATCCAGCAACAATATTTAATACAATACAAAAAACGTCCTTAGATAATAGTAATAGAATAAATCAAGTTTATGTCGATGAATATTTTGTCAGCGTTGATTTTTGGTTGGAAAAAATTAAAATGGAACGATATAAGGGTGTATTTTTAGAACGAGGAATTGTAACAAAAGAACAGGTGAGTAATTCAATAAAAACTATTTTTTTGTGCTAAGTTTGAATAATATTTGATGTTTGATATTGAATCATTTATTTTTCCAAATCAAATATCCATACACATCCAATAAGCTGTATGTGTGTGTGTGTGTTTGTTTTATCACTTTCAAATATTAAAAATTCAGGATTAATTAGTTTTTCAGTTGTGTGCTTCTTTACCGTACTAATAAATTACGATAATCAAAACGCGATTATTTCTCTGATCTCTATTATTTTCTAATAATAAGTATAATTAATTAATAGGTTTTTTAGTACTTTAAACTATAAATTTAATTAAAATATGTAAAATGTTATCTCGTCAATAGTAAAGTAGTAACGAGGTTATTACATTTTAAACAAATTACTAATGAATATAAAGCAAGTTGGTTCCATTTACATAATCGTTTTAGTATCAATTGCTCTTGAGAATGTGTCGCTATATTTTTTATCGCCTGATGCCGAGTTTACGACCATTTTCTGATGAAAAATTTTCAACAGGCAACCAATCGGCGTAGTCTATTTTGTAAACAAATTTCCCCTTCCGAACATAATTCTTTTGTTTTCCATTTAAAATATATTGAATCTGCTGAAAATTTTTCATCAGAAAATGGTCGAAAACTCGCACTCACTACGGTATTTGTTTATATTTTAAAATCATCAATACTGGCTACTTTCCTGCAAACTAACTATATTGTAAAATCTATATTAAGGGGTACATTTTATTTTTTAGAGAAATAAAAGGATGGTTCATTTCTGTAAGCTATAAATAAGCTCTAATAAAGTGTTCAATCTTAAAACTAACGATTTATGGTAAGAATCTATTGACTTTCAAGTCATTTAAGAATCCCATTTCCCTCATATTCATCAAAACCGGTTAGGAACAAGTCAAGTTACTTCCTAGTTTCAGTTGCTTAACTACAAGTTTCGGGCCCCGCGCAATAATTTTTTTGGGAGTTCTAAAAATGCTTCTTGTACCTATGAACAACTAAAGATTTTGGCCGTAAGCGTAATGGCGGTAGTTCCCGATTTCTGACATCCCGACAAAGCATAGCCCCATTTTCAAAAATTTGCAATTTTCGTAATCATTGATTCTGTTAGCTAAGACGAAAATGTCCCGTCGATCGTTTAATCATTATCACATAACTGGAGGTTAAAGCAAAATCTTTTTGAAGTACACGTCGAATGCGGAAAATCTATTATTTTGAAATAAAACGCAAAGGCGACTACTTCTACCACACTGAAATTATTTTGTATCTGTCAAAAATTATCAAAGGAATTTTCTGTGATAATTTGGGCGTGTTCAGTTTTCTCAAATAAATATCAAAGGTTCCTACTAAATAATATTTATCACAGGTTTCGGACACAGTCTATATATCTGTCTGAACCTAAAGGTATTTTTATTTCTATGGAGTCAGATTATGTGTAATTACTCGGACATTCATCTTCAGCAATCGAGAAGAAATAGTTTGGCCTCTCTTAAAAAAATATTAAATAGCAACAAGAGCGATTTCTTCTTTCTCTAAAAGTAGACCATCACCTTTAAAAATTTCCTATAAATGTACCGTTTTGCAAAATTGAAAAGGTGGTAAAAAAGCCTTTAAAAATTTACTAGAAGTGTACCGTTTTGCAAATTTGAAAAAGTGGTCTACTTTAAGCTTAATCTGAGCTATCTAATCTTGACTTTGAACTAATCAAGGAAATCTCGTCGGTCCCAACAACCGTAGGAATCCCCGCGGCTGTGGGTACTTAGTTATGCCACTGCCTGATTTCCCATATTCCAGAACTTCATCTAAAATAAACATCATTTTAGAATGCTATTTCTATACCATATATTGAATTTCTTCAAAACCGGTTAAGAAATAGCCCATATTTTAACTATCCGGTTTTTATCTTATCATCACCTCAGTATTTAAGTGTTACAAACGCATTTTAATCGGGTCTGCCATTTTGTATTGTGACGATCCTAACCCTATTTTTATTAAAAGCCATTTATGTCATTTAAAATCTGGGATGATAACCTGTTATAATAATGATTCTGGAATCTAATTTGGTGACCCAGTCTACAGTTTTATGTAAGGTCGTAGATCTAACTCCAAGATTACTAAAATGCATATGTATCACTTAAATACTGGGATGACGTTATGTGGTTTTGAAATACATAATGTCGCTTCCACCGGGACCCATAAACTAATTTTCGAGTCGTAGGTTTGCGCATACAAAGTTTCACGTCAATTGACGACTGGTAAATTAAAAATCCCTTAAACGAAGAATTATGTATTACATTTAACAAAATTTGCAATAAAATATGAAGTTATTAAGTTAAATTTAACACAGTTAAAACGTAGTAAATATGTTCTAATAAAGGGTCAAAAATGTTTAGTGACCCAAAATATATGTTTAGTGAATTTAACATTAAACGTTAAATTTTAATTAAACAATTTGCTGACATTTAAAATGATATTGTTCGAAATGATTCAAATCAAAAAATCACGCTTGAAACTACGTATTGGGTTAATTAGATTTTTTTTTTTTTGATCAATACAATTTTAACTTCTTATGCGACTACCAAATTTTTATTTTATGTAATACATCTTTTCTTCGCTAGAGCACATCGTACCATTCGTCAATAAAATGTGGATGTACTTTCTATCATCATCAATTACCGGGTTCACAGCGTAGATAGTATAATAGCCAAATAGTATAATACATAGCTAGTATACAGCAAAAATATAATACCAAAAATATAATAGCAAAAATAAAATATAATATTTTGATTTGATAGCTATCAAATTTTAATACCTATTACATTTTATTTCATTTTATTGTAAAAGGCAAATTTATGACAATTTATTGTTGATAAATTTGTCAAGAAACATTTTTGTATTTCCGAAATTATACTTTTTCATTATTTGATTTTAATTTGGTTTTTTATTCTTAGACTATTGACAAACCTCTATTTTTTAAAAAGATGAACTGTAAGTCGAGAAAATGTCCCATTATAACATAGTTATTTTATTTATTATTATTAATCATCTACAGCATAGCTCTTAAAAATACCACGCAAAAATCACTTCACACTTGATGTTTAAATTAAAGTCAAATAGTTATAAAATAAAACTGTTTTATTAATAATCAATAAAAACAATTTTTATTGCAAATTATTAAACATCTTTTATTAAATTTCATGTTCGAAATGCCCTCCACTCTCTCTAAACAAACAAAGGCTCTCGAGATTACACTTGTTGTTGTCCGGCGCAATTGCTCAGGGTTGCCTCTTATTTCTGCTGCACCAGCGAGAGTTGCTCGCGAGTTTCAATAGGCACGGCGTAAGAAATAAAAATCTAGGGGCGTAAGATCAGGGGACCTTGGTGGCCAGGCTACAGAACCTCCTCTACCGATCCACCGTGGGTAATTTTAAATTCAAGTAATCACGCATTATCCTTGCAAAATGTGCTGGATCTCCATTTAATTGCAGCAAGGCAAAGTGTTTTCTAAAAATTCTAAAAATACGAGTTGATCAAGCCTGTTTGGTAACAGGTAATGTCCGATAAGTTGATCGTGGATCATTCCCGTCCATACATTTATAGAAAATTGGCTCTGGAAAGTTGTCTCCCTTACGACGTGTGGGTTTTCGACGTCCCAAACATGGGGTTTCTTTAATTTGTTATTCCCGCCCTGGAGAAAGTAGTTCATCTGTCCACAATATTCTCCTTACAAAATTGACGTCACTTCCAAATAACACACGTCAGTAACAAAAAACACATCTCCTAGATGTTGATCACGATGGAAGTGATAAGGATAAAGGCCTTCCTTTTTAAGGATTACCCATACGCTTGTCCTCGATATGCCTAGTCTTATCGGCATGCGACTGATTCTTGTCGTAGGGTCAGCGCATATTAATCGTAATAGTTCCTCTTCCATATGTACGTTAACATTCACGCTGGACCCGTCTTGTTGGAATAATCCTTGTTCGGAAAAACGTCGATGTATTGCAATGAACATCCTAGGTATACCCAAGTATTGGCCTGGCTGGACATCAACGTCTGTATTCTTCAACAGCAGCGTGCATTTCCATTACAAAAACCGCATACAAAATCCATATCGGCCACATGAGCGTTTACTTAACACAAACTGTCCTTTTAATTATCACACAAACTTTATATTGTTAAAACACTGAACACTGAGAATACGTAGTTTCACACGATAGTTCGGTTAGCGAACAACTGAACTATTTATTATTACTTAGAACGAATTTGAGTTTTCGATCCCCCCATCCCATTTAAAAGATCAGGTTAAAATGATTTGGTTAGATAACAGCACTATACCTGAGAGCGACCCTTTTTTCAGAAAACGGCTACAAACGCCCTTTTAGTTAGGTAGTAACAATGTTATTAATAATAATAAATAAAATAACTATGTTAATGGGACATTTTCTCGACTTACAGTTCTTTTTTTTTTAAAAGTATAAGTTTTTTAAGTAAAAATTTTGTATAATGTTGTTACATTATTTAAATAATAATGTTGTCACATTATTTAAAAAAAACCTGGCTAACTAATTGTGCAAATTAACCAATAAAGTGACTCATAAGCTTTTACAGTTAGACCCCCACTTTAAAGATTTTTTGCGATAAATTTACATAAATATTCCGAATTTTGTGGCCGGTCACTTGTCGACGAAACATATTGTATTTACCTATACCAGACAGTTGTGATAATCTTCTACATCTAGCTATTTGAGTTAACAACTGAAGAAGAGATCTAACTCGTTATAGAATCACTAGATAACACTTGTTCTAAGGGCTATTATATTATTCCAACATATGGTATTCAAGAATATTCTAGTGAATTAAAGCCTATTATGAAACTGTGTATAAATAGTTGCTTCGAGAGTCCCAAATTTACAGAAAACCTTAAACTTGCTAAAGTTTCTCCGATATTTAAAGGCGGTGACATATTTGATGTCTCTAATTATAGACCCATATCAGTGTTGCCTATAATTTCTAAATTATTTGAATGAATTATATTAATCAGAGTAACGCAACATATTAAAGAAAACAGTTTGATTTCAGAATTGCAATTCGAGCTTTAAGCAAAGTCGAGCACCACTTCAGCAACCCTCTCTTTAATGGATAACATTTATAGATTTCTAGAACAGGGGAAAATAAGGAGTTGCATCTTTGTTGATCTATGAAACCGTTTGATTGTGTTGAACATACATAATTGATCGATAAAGTTTTTGCTTTTGGAATACGTGATAAAACACTCAGTCTATTAACAGTTTCCTCACAAATAGTAAAATTTGTTTCAGGAGTGGCCCAAGGATCAATATTGAGTCCCATTCTGTTTCTAGTTTTTATTAATGATATTTTCAATCTTCCTTTGAGAAGTAAATTTGTGGATGGACTTCTTTTCAATGAGCTACCACCCAATATTAAAGTACTGCAGATTAAAAAATTTAAGTCATATTAAAGAAATACCGTTTAATGATTTTTGCAGAGAGCACGATGCGAGTCTCTAATAGAACCTAGATTTTAGATTATAAGTTTTGGATCAAGTCTCTCTGATATATTAAGTGACTGTAAATCTTAAATTTATTATACAATGATATCTATCATCTATCTTATTGCAATTTACAATATTAAACAGTACTTAAATTAAACAAACACATGTACGTACATGTTCAGTAAATAATATAATCTATATGTGTATCCATTTCCCCCCTTAATTTTGTAAAAAAAAAGAATAATTTAAAACAAAAACAAAATATCCATATTGTGTATTTAAAAATTATAAAATTTTTGTATGGGGGTAATAAAAAATAAAAGCTGTGTTTTTTTTATTCGCTCCGGATAGCTGCTATCGAGAGCCGTCATTTTTCTACCCCTAAATTTAAATTTAACGCGCTATTTATTGGTAAACTAAACTTATTTAACAGCACACTATCATTTTTAATTCAATTGTTTAGCGAAAACTTGATATAAAAAATATTTGGCTCTACCTATTTATACGGAGCGCTATCGGGAGCCACTTTTTATATGACGGCTCTCGATAGCAGCTATCCGGAGCGAATAAAACAACGCAGCTAAAAAATCCTGAAATCTTTAAAATCGTTTTGTGACAGACTGAAAAAAATAACTACATAATGTCGAATTCGCGATTTGTTAGTTTGTGTCTATGCGGGGTATTAGACTAGACCATGTAACTATGGATGCTACCGATAACTTCACGGTTGTATCACGAGTTACGGTAGCGGTCAAGTCGGCCTGTTGAGGTCCTAAATTATACCATTTACCTATAAATGAGCTTAAAGCTCAAAGTGGATTGTGTAAGTGGGATTGGTGTACTAACTAAATTGTTTTATAACTAGTAAATAAAATAAAATAAATAAATAAATAAATGGTCTAAAAATACAATTAACGTATTTTCTAGGTAATTTTAAATTAAAAGATGTTACAATAATATCGTATAAAACAAATGGAGAATTAACTATTTTTTTAAAATTATCCAATGTATTGGTTGTTGTAATATTTTTTATTTTTTTTTTTTTAAATACGCTTTATCTTTATAAAAAATTAACATGTGTATATGTAATGTACCTTAGACCATTTATTATTATTATTATTATTGAAGGGCCATGTGGGCGATAAGCCACCTCGCACTGCGACCTAAAAGATCTATTGAGCTGGACCCTGCTTAATTATCCGTCCAATCAATATTCAGGTTCTTAATGAACTTCATAATACTGCCAGCCGGTACGAGATACATACTATCTGGCCTTATTGCTCTCCCTCCTAGATGTTTACTACAGCATGTAGTTCCGCTAGAAAGATGGTAGCATTGGAACCCAATGACTTCGAGAGGGCTATCCCACTCCTGATTATTTCTACCCCTGACCCGTCTTCCGTTTGATTTTACTCTTACGAGTTGCTGGGAATTGCAAATCGCCTGTAGGTCACCCAGCTTTACCACAGGAAGGCTAAATAAAACTGGAGGATGCCTGATATCCAGAGTCCGCATACTTTGGACTGATTAACCTATCAGCCATTCATCCATCGGCTTATGCTGTTCCACCTTAGATTAGGGTTTTTTGTCAAGGTTTTCTCCTTTAGCGTTGTACTTTAGCCTGTGCCAAATGGCGAAAAATGTGCCAAATGGCCAAAAATGTGCCAAATGGCCTTAGTTACCAGTGGTTGCCACGATGAGGCAGCACGTACACTTGCGAATTGTGAACAGGTTACTCCTTACACAATTGTACCCATGACGCAGCTGCCTAATACATGACCAGAACAGCTCACGTGATGCGCACCCTACTGGAAAGTTACGGAGCTGGTAGATTAATCTACTCAACTTTGGTCCCTCCATCCAATAGACGCCAAACCACTAACCTTAGACCATGTAACATATGGACTGATAATAGTTTGATAATTTCATACATTTTGTTGTTGTAGTGCGTATCGCGAGCGATACTAGCGGTCAAGTGGAGTCGTGCGGCCAATTGACGGAATACACAATAAATTTAGACGAATTAAATTGACGAGAAATAAAAAACGACCAACTTTAGACTATTTAAGATATTCAACGATTGCAGGTGGCACTCATTTTTCTTTCACTAATGCCGTTGTGTTTTCCTGATTGGCATTTGGTTTTGTGTGAAATAATACAACTTGCTCTATTGCAAAAAATTACCTGTAGATGATCTTTACAAGATCGAAACTAGTTGTAATTTTAAATAAATAAAAGTAAATAAATTCAAAAATAAAATTTTGTTTTTTTTTTATTTTTAAGTAAGTGAAAACTGTTGGTGTTTTGTGATTATACGAAATAATATTAATTATAATACAACTTATTTTTTTTTTTTGTGATTGTTTTTCAATTTCGGAATAAAATTATTAAACAATATAAAGAAACGATTATTAATTTTCTTTGGACGATATTTTATTATGAAAATATTTAATTCTTATTTAAGTACATACATATATGTTAATTTTTTATAATGATAATGCGTATTTAAAAAAAAAATTAAAAATATTACAACAACAAATGCTTTGGATAATTTAAAAAAAATTAGCTAATATAAAATAAACGGAGATTATTTTATTCGATGCAATTGATGTTGTAACATCTTTTAATTTTTTTTTTTAAATTGCCTAGAAAATACGCTAATTGTATTTTTAGACCATTTATAGTTAAATGGTGTAATTCAGTACCTCAACTGGCCGTGCTGGTTGACTTATGACCGCTAGCGTGAACGTTCTATCACACTAAGCGCGGCGCGTCGGCGGAAAATTTAAATAAATGTTTTTTTGCTTATGTACATAGGTAGTGAAAGGAAATCATAGTTTGTGCAAATATATAAACTAGCGATGAACGACGATTTTTTTTTGCCGTTGGGTTTCGCGGCCGCGGGTAAAATTTCATTTTATACCATTTACTAAAATTGTAATTTTTCTATTAAAAATATAAAGTTTGTAAATCGTTTTATGAATAATAATTTTATTTTTGTTCAAGCTATGATTTCTTATCACTACATAAGCAAAAAAACGTGTGTTTAAATTTGCGGCTGACCTTAATTCGTGATAATTTATAATTTTTGTGCGATAATTTTCAAGGCAAAAAATAATTTTATTATAGGTCCGTATACTGCTCGAGATAAGCTAAATTTTAACGCGGTCTACACAAAACTACAGATAAATAAGCTTTGTGTAGAGATAATTATTATTATTATTATTTCAATATTTATGAGCTTGGTATAAACATTACCAATTTGCTCGATTTTTTTTTTTCTTTTAATGAACTTTTGCATGTGTCACTCTAGCTGGCTACATCCATTTAATATTTTTATTTCGCAGCCATGTTTATTGTTGCAGTTCATCAATATTTATTGATCAATTAGTTTGAATTAATTCGATATCTCATTTTGTATTACTTCATTATTATTATTTATTTATTAATTTTTTTTTTTTTTGTATTTTTATGTTCAGAAACATTTCCTTACTTCACTCCTGCGTTGTCCTTTTGAATCATTATTTAACCTCCACCTGTGTTATATTATTATTTCGCCTTCACCATAACTTATATTATTAATTATTTGTAGTATTAATATTTTATTTTTATTGTTTTTATTTTCTTATTTTTTCTTATTTATTGTTGATTCCTTATACAGTGCTGGATGCTAGCTTTATTTTACCACTCGACGCCCGTTTCTAAATAGAACTTAGCCAGTTCAATTAGTTCTTTTACCTATTATCTTTTAATATCTTTATCAGGATTTTTCCCTCTATATTTATATTTATGTATTTAGAGCAATTGTCAATAACGTGTATATCGGTTTCCCTTACATTACATATGTTACATTTATCATCATTTTCCATTTTTAATCTATATCTGAAAATCTTATTATATGTATGCCTGTTCTCAATCGATTTATAATTTTTATGTATTTTGATTTTGTATTTACTTTTCTAAACCAAGTTGATTTTGGGGGAGTTGCGTTGTTTATCACTCTGTTAAATAATCCTTTTGTTCTTGTGTTACGTTCGTAATCTTTTTTCCAATCAATATATATTAAATTTTTTGTTAGGATGAATATATCTTCTATTGGTATTTTATTGTTAAATAAATTTTGGTTGCTGTTATCTACTGCCCTTTTGGCCAAACTATCAGCAATCTCATTCCCTTTGATCCCAATATGTGCTGGAATCCATTAAGTTATTACCTCAGTGTTTGGATTTACATTTAACATTTCTGTTATTAATGATTC
Organism: Tipula vernalis; assembly: GCA_958295665.1. NCBI lineage: Eukaryota > Metazoa > Arthropoda > Insecta > Diptera > Tipulidae > Tipula > Tipula vernalis. Next base: position 213,649,203 of record OY282559.1, on the reverse strand, counting down.
GTAGAATTTTGGTTCTTGAGTGTTAATGCAATTTTTCAACGATATGCAACAACTTTTCGAATCTTTGTATATTATAATTATTTTGTGTTTTTTATTTATTTGACTTAGAGTTATCATGTAGATTGCTATCATCTCTGTTGTTTTAATGCTTGTTTGATGCTTTAATTTTATTGAAATATTTACATCTTCATCTGTATGAATACCTATTCCACATACATTTTCATTTTCAACCCATCCGTGTATGCACATTTAGAATCCTTATATTTTGTACTTAGTCTCTAGGTATGCCGTTTTTAGTTCCATTCTGTTTCTGTTTGTATTTGTGATAATTTATCTATTATATTTTCATCTAATTTTGCTATTTGTTTTATTATCTGATACTTATTTAATAATTCATTAAATTTATTAAGTGATTTTTGTTTTAGTATTTTCTTCCCAATTTCAGTTTTATTAGCAATTTGCCTGCACATGTATTTTAATGTTGCAAATTCGTTCTGTTGTTGATATTTGAATGTACCTGCTTCCGCAATTAAAACTTCAACTGGCGTTGTCTTTGCTAACCCTAGACATAATCTAATCGCTGCATGCTGTAATATTTGCATCTGTTTTTGAATAGTTTTATTTATGTTAATGAATACTGATGCATATAGGGTGGGCCATCTAATTTTTTTGTTTTGAACTAGCGGTTATTTTGAGTATGGTAAGGGTTATGTCACTTTTGATTTGACAGAAAGTTAGTTTTATCCTTCCGCTGAACGAAAATGGTTGTGTATTCGCTTGAACAACGCTGGGAAATATTGAAACATTACTTCGAAAATCTTGGCAAAAAAATCATTTTTTCGGATGAGGCGCATTTCCATCTTGGCGGCTATGTAAACAAGCAGAATTGTCGCATTTGGGGCACGGAGAACCCGCACGTGATCTTAGAGAAGCCGATGCATCCTCAACGAGTGACTTTGGTGCGGATTTTGGTCCGGTGGCATCATTGGGCCATTTTTCTTTGAAAATGAGCAAGGAGCCGCCGTTACTGTCAATGGTGAGCGCTACCGCGCCATGATAAACGATTTTTTGTTCCCGGCACTTGAAGAGGAGGACATAGGCAACATTTGGTTTCAACAAGACGGCGCTCCGTGCCACACAGCACACGTTTCAATTGATCTTTTGCGCACTGTCTTCGAAGGTCGAATTATCAGCCGAAATGCTAATGTGATTTGGCCGCCTCGGAGCTGTGATTTGACGCCGTTGGACTATTATCTTTGGAGTGCCGTCAAAGATAAGTGTTACGCCGATAAACCAGCAACGATTGACGCTCTCTCTCAACGAGCAGCCTTGTGGAATCCCTTGATTTGTTGTTCTGAATAATTTACCTTGTTTTGATTCTAATATGATTTCTCTATTTGTTAGGTATATTTATAGATGCAGTTTATTATTTTGTTTGATTAATTTTTAATTGTTTAAGTTTGTTTATTAAAATTTATTTATTTCCTCAGTTAATTCATTCCATGATTTATATTTTGCCTTCTTTATTTCTCTCGTTACTATTGCTTTTGCTCTTTTTAATTGTAATGGTGTATGTATGTCCTTCGTTCTATTGTATTTTTTTTGAGCCTCTTTTTTTTGTTCCATGCTTTTCTATATTGTTGTTCCACCATTGTTTATTCCTATTAATAAGTCTCCTTCCCGATAATGTGTAACGGTTAGTACTTATGATGTTTGTTAACTCTTTTTCATAGTCTTCTATGTCAACTGTATTATACGGATCTAGGTTTTTAATTTCCTCTATTATTGTTTTTTTGTTGACTTTGAATTTAATTAAATTATTGTGATTTTCTGTGGTTATGTTTTCACTTATTGTTAGTTTTATTGGAATATGATCTGATAGTAAATTGTTGCTTGTACATTCCCATTTGATTTTGTTGGCTATATCTAATGATGAGAGCGTTATGTCTGTTGCTGTGTCATTGAAATTATACAGATTCTGTTGTGTAGAAGATCCATCATTTAAAATTTTGTATTGATATGTAAGAATATTTTTTTCAATCATCATTCCAAGCTTATCAGGTTTATTATTTCTTCCCCATAGTTTACTTTTTGCATTTATCTCTCCTCCTATTATTATATTATTTTGATTTTCGTATTTTTTTTAATAGTATTTCAAATTGATGGTATACTTCTTGAGTTAAGGTTTTGTTTCTTGTAGAGTTGTAGAAAAATATAATCCTGTAATTAATATTTGCTCTATAGTTGTTAATATTGGGTATATTTTTGTCTGTGGTCCATGTTTCACTTAAATTGCTACATCTGCATTCATCTCTTTAAGGAATTTTTCAACTAATTCTTTTTTATTCTTAATACTTTGTAAGTTAATTTGTATTATAATCATTCTATATTTATATAATTTAATCCAGTTAGTTGTTCTTCTGGGTCATTTTTGTATAATTCAATTGTAATAATATCTAATATATTATTGACTTCATCCGGCATTTCTCCTTTTTCCATGATAGGTTTGATAATTTCAAAAAGTGATTTAAAATGTTCAAGCACTTTGTGATATGTTTTTCTATTATCTTCTTGTTCGTTTTCATTGACTCCCTTCCCTAGTTTAGCTAAAGGGTCCAACTGTACTATCCCATTATATTTTAATTGTCCTTTCATATAATTTTGTCTGTTGATTGCTGGAGTACTATCCCATTATATTTTAATTGTCCTTTCATATAATTTTGTCTGTTGATTGCTGGAAATTGAAGATTATTTTGTTTGAATTACGGAAATCTTTGTTCATATTGTATCCTGGCTTTTCTGTAAGATAATCGTGGTTTTGTTTTGGTGTCCTGTATTGCCATTTCTTTTTTCTTTTTTGGACATTCTTTTGAGTTGGATCTATGTTATTCTTTACAGTTGTAACAAATGGCTTGTTTTTGACATTTGTTCTCCAGATCTACATCACGTACTTTTGAGCAATTCCCTTATCTCTGTTCTGTCGAATGACAGAATTTTTTTTTGTGTACCCGTAGTTTAAACTTTTTTTGCAGAACATTGGTTGCGGAATAAAATACGATATTCTACAGTTGACTCCATACATTTTAATACTATATGGCTTGTATTTTGATTTGAATGTTAGTTTTAATGTCTCCATATTCTGCACTGTTTTGGTCAGGTTATTATATCTAGTCAATCTCTCGGCATCTATTAAGTAGAAATCTCCATTGTAATTATCAGTGATTTCTTTTGTGGAAATCTCTATTGGTATTCCTCTTATTATGCCATTAGTAAACTTTTTTCCTCGAGAGGCGCTTGCTCTACTTTTACAATCGTCAATAGACCAGAAATAAACAAACTACGCACAACCACTCTTTAACAACAATAGATCATGTTTTCCGAAAGAGGCAGCACTAGATGTCACTACACAGTCAAAAAATATTACTTAGCGAATGGATACCAATGTTGGGCCAATATAACCTTCATTTGTATTTGTTATTTTTTTTCTGTCCAGTATTTTAGCAAATTGCATTGGTAGAAGATTTCTTAACTTGTGGTTAAGTCCACACTCTATCAAACGCTTGTGCAAAGTCTATAAATACTGTTGAACAGACATTTTTCTCCTCTAGTGCTTTCTCAATTATAGTGATTATTCTGTGTACTTGTTCAATTGTTGAGTGATGGTTACGAAAACCGAACTGATGATTTGGGATGAAGTTTTTATCTCGATAATCGGATTTAACCTTTTTACCAGAAGCTTCTCAAAGAGTTTGGACATGACTGGCAATAGCGAAATTGGCCTATAAGACGATGTTATGTGTGGTGGTTTCCCAGGTTTTGAGATCATAATTACTTCCGCAATTTTCTATAAGCTTGGTACACATTTGATTCTAAATGCTGCATTTATAAGATTGGTGAGCTTCACCAGAATTTTCCTTGGCAGTTCTTTTAAGATTTCTGCAGTAATAAGATCATACCCAAGAGCTTTTTTCGTATTCATATCAGCTTTTATCTCACACATCATGACTCCTTTTGGTGTTGTCGGTAGGATTTCTTTACTTTCTTGCACAGCTTGTTCAGTTATTATTTCCGCTTCCAACGTTTGGTTTTCATGTGGCTGGAATAATTTTGGAGGTCTTCAGCAAATTCTCGAGCTTTGTCTTCATTATTTCTAGCTCATTTCTCACCTGCTATTCTTATTGGGGGACTCTGCATTGTGGGTCTTTTAATTCTTTTGGTTGCTTTCCAAAGAGAATAATCTTAGTTAATTTTCTTAAATAGTTGCTGATTGATTCATCTTTCAATTCTTTGATCTCTCTTCTTAATTGTTGAGAGAGATTGTTCAAATGAGTTTTATCTTGGAGGGCACTTGTTTGTTGTTCTTCTTTTTTCTGCTAAGAGTTCCCTAATTTCCATAGGGTAATTGTTTCCCTTGATTTTCTTTTTAATTTCAGGGGTATTTTCCCAAGCTGACTGCTGTATGTCGTTTACAAATTTGTTAACTTCTTTGTCTAATTGCTCTTCGGTCTTTAATGGAACCATTAAGCTAATTTTTTCTTCTAGCGATAACCTAAAGCATTTCCAATTAGTGAGATTATTCACTAGAAATGGGTTTCTTTCTTTCTGAATGATTTGTTCACTTAACGTTAGAAGTAACGGTGAATGATCACAGTTTAAGTCATGGCTTTCATCTACTTTTACATAATTTACAGATATGTTCCTTATTATGAAGAAATCAATCAAATCTGGTACTTTGTTTGGATCAGTTGGCCAGTAGGTTGATTTTCCAGTTGAGAGGGCTTCACAACTGCATTTCCTGATAGCTTTTAGGAGTTCTTTACCCTTTTTTTTTTTTTTTTTTTTTTTCGTCCCTGCCCAAAAGCGGCTAGCACTACGACCTAAAAGATCTTTTGTGCTATTGGGTACTGTTACTCCAGGAGCTTCTCCACCTCTCTAATAAAGGCGAGAATGCTGTTTATAGAGGCCAATTTACATTTCTCCGGGGTCAGATACCTCTCTTCAAAATGAATCCACCTCCGTGTGCACAGAGCAACACACTCACATAGTATGTGTTCTGCGGTTTCTGTCTCTCCCAAACAGAGTCGGCACTCCGTCTCTGTGGACAGGTTCATTTTGTTCAAATGATATCTCAGGTTACAGTGACTGTTCTTTACCCTTAGTCGTTGTTAATCTGGAGCCCCAGTGGACATTTTTTGCATTAAAGTCATCAAGTACAAATCGTTTTCCTAATTTACTGAGGAACTCGAGATAAACGTTTTCTTTCATTGAGTGTTTCGGTGGGCAGTAAATACTAGCAATACAAATAGAACTACTTTTGGTTTTGACAATAACTGCAGTTGCTTGTATTTCTTTTGCTCATCAAACGTATTTAGTTTGCTCAAAATTAATTTAAACGTTTGACTTATATCGTCATTTTAAGCAGTTTTCCTGGATTTCCGCTGCTCATCATTACTTGAGCATAATTCATTTTACCCAATTGTCCATGAGTAGTTCCCGGCACTCTACGATTTACTTCGGGTTGGTTCATCTTAACTGCTTGCTTCCTGAATAAAATTAGCTTAGATTTTCTTAGAAGCTAAATAACCATTTTGCACCCCAAGATGTACTTAATTTGATAAATTTTTTCGATATCTTCATCAGTATCGAAGGTCAACATAAACATGTTGAGAGATACTTTGCCTCTCCGTTTTAATTTATAAATAAAAAACAGCTAAGTTGATTTTTTAAGCATATTTTATTGAAAAAACTTTTCCTTATAGTAACAATGTTTTATATTTATTATTAGAAAATTAATTTCGGAATTATTCCTTCAAATGGATAATCGCCATAATAACTCTCCGGTTTAGCTTAATTAATGCTTCAGTTGTCTTAAATCCTTTTGCTTTCAGAGTGTAGGTTTTTAGCCATGACCCTAATTGGTCTGGTTTGTTTGTCTTCAAACGTGTGCCAAGCACGTTTTTCTTCGTTTAACATTTTGTCATTTTTCTGTAAGTTTCACCATCTTCTAAGTTTATTTTAATGGTGTTTCCATTCATCACCTTTGCATTAAACTTATCAGTAGTATCTTAGTCATCAGAGTAAATCATAGTCTTTGACTTTATCTATTTTTATTGGTGGTGGTGGAGGTATTTTTTTTTTGTTGTTTCTGGATAATATTTGGAACATCATCCTTTAATTCAGATGGGGAGGACGTATTATTCCATTTCCTTTTTTTTCCCATTTTAACTCTTATCCACTCAGTTTCTAGATCTAGTTCTTCTTCATCCGTATGGTACTCTTGTGGAGTTGTATTCTGGTTAGGAGTAGAACGGATGTCCTCCTTTGGCTTAAAAGCTTTAACTTTGTTTTCAAGCGTCTTCATACGCTCCTGCATTCATCCAATTGTATCATTCAGTTGCTTGTTTATATTGTTGGCTTCAATTAATGCATTATTAGCTTTACACAATTCATTGTGAAGCTTTTCTTCGTTTGTAGAACGAGTGTTGTGGATGTGAATTCTCTACTCACGAGTCATAACATCTTATGCCGACTTAAGGGAAAATTGAACTAGCACCAGTACAGGATTTGCCATAAAAATATCTTATGTTGCTCCTGACTCCCATATCTCTAAGACCGTTACTTTTTCATATATTGACTTGATTAAATCATCTTAAGTTTTTTAATGATACAAATTACATTTTTTTATAACCTCTAATGCGGGCCTCAGATGATCAATAAGTATTGCCAATATAATATTGTCAATATAGAAAAAACTATTGGCAAACAGCAATTGTCCCAGACGATCAATACTATTGGCAATACACTTAAACGTCAAACAATAAAAAATATTTATTTTCAGGTAATACTCCACTTTGAACCATGTTAGATAAAAGTAAAGCTTATATATATATGTATATATATATATATAATAGCGATTATTTGGGCATTATCAATGAAAAAAAAAAAAAAATTAAAATAAAACGGAAATATTATGGTCTAGGGTGTTGAACCTTTTTTTATTGTATGCCAGATTTTTTTTTTTCCTCAGTGGGGTAATCTTTCCATGTAACATAACACAATACTGGAACTTCTCTATATGTAAAAACAAAGCTAATTAACGCTTCTTGATTATCAAGGGTTTCTGGTTTATTCCTGTTGTCCATTGAAATATTACTTGTGATATCGGTGAATTCCGTACCGCACCATATAGTATATGTATTTATTTGCCAAGTTATTGTTAATTGCATCACATTTATTTCGATATATTGTATTTTATAACAGGCCCCACTTATATGTTTTTAATTTTATATTTATATTTGTATAAATGCAATACTCTATGTAGGTAATTGTTTCGTTTTCTTGGTTAAGTGCACCAAATTCAAATTTTTACATCTCTTTGCATCAGTATTTTGTCAATAAAGTATCTCAGAAGATCGATAGTTATAAATATTATATCAATATTAAATAATAAATATTATATCAATATTAAAAATATTTTGGTTTTCATCAAACCATTGCCACAATATTTTGTATATTGACAATCCTTCAATTAGTGTCGTCACATGTTCAATAGTATTGCCAACACTGAAATATTGGCAATAGATATTGATCATCTGAGGCCCGCTTTAGGTTCATATAAGATAATCTGAAATTTTAATAATTTAATTTTTGACGGTTTTTATATTGTACTTATCTATGCTAAAATAAATTGTTTTAACATAGTTAAGTTAACTTTAGATAATTTTGTTATATCGAATTAGATTTTTTTTTTCGCAAATCATGTGAATGTATATAAGATATTTTCATTATTTGTATTCAGAAAATTTTCAATTTTATGTCTACTTAAGATACTACGATTCATGCAGTTTGATAAGTGCAATAGCGAAATTTTAGTTTTAAGATGGTATTTCCATTAATCGGATGTGTTTTTTTAGTGTCATTAAAAAATATAAAAATAATAATATCGTTGCAAAAATATTTTTCGTCAGAACTTACATTACAAGCGATCCATAAGCTGTATGTTTGAATCACATTCCACGCCAGCATCTTACACGAAATATTCGGAAGTATTTCAGCCTAAATAAGACCGTTGCAATAAGTGTGAAATGCTTCATTTAAAAATTAATGTGGCAAATGATCAACAGGAATTGGCTTATGCTAAGATTCAACAGGAAAAACACCACAAACAATTGGGATAAACTGCGGGCAAAGCAAGATAACTCACGCATTGTGCGAACATTTGATTTGCCGGAAATGCTTGCCTACTCATTTTTTGGAAACGTCGGTCTCTTTTTATAAGAGACTGCTATGGACATATAATTTAACGGTGCACAACTGCATTTCAAATGATCCTATGTGTATGATGTGGCACGAAGGAGTGGCGCAACGTGGAGGGAATGAAATTGCCGCTTGTGTCCTACAATATTTAAATTCAATATCGAATAGATGTAAACACCTAACATTGTACAGCGATTCGTGCGCTGGGCAAAATAAAAACAAATTTATTGCTGTGATGTTTACACTATTCATGCAGGATGCCAATGATATTGAAACGATATACCATAAATTTCTAGTTCCGGGTCATACTCGCATGGATTGTGATGTCGACCACTCGGTAATAGAGCGTAAAACAAAGAAAATTCAAACTCCAATACACCACCTCAGGAGACTGATAGCAGTTTGTACGGTCGGTTAGTTCTAAGCGATATTTATAGTAGTAGAGATGGACCAAAGCGTGTTTTTTAATTTTTCTTCTATTTGTAATGAAAAGTTAATATGGAGAAAAACAGATGAGGAAGGAAACAAAATCGTTCGGAATGCAGTTAGTGGTTTCTGTATAAGAAAATGTTTGATCAAATTTTGTATAAAACTACTCTTGATGAGTCGGCACCATTCAATATATTACATATTAAAAAGCGGAGTGTCTCATTGGTAAATTTGAATAATTTAAAACGATGTTGCTCTCGCCCTGTAAATATAAGCACTGCCAAAAACATGTCTTCTGGAAATGCTCTATCTTATAGATCCAGTATATCGCAACTTTTATAAAAATCTACCGATCAGCCAGATTATCATCCAGATTTAATCGACTTATCTGAGGGAGGAAATTAAAACAAAATAGAGTAAAAGTCTTGCAAAATGGATTTTTAAATGATCTTAAGTTTACATAAAAAGAACACTAGTGTGAAAAAATATTGTAAAAATACCTTAAGTTAGTTAAGAAAATATTGGTACAATTTTGAAATTTTTTCAAAACATCTTATGTCAAAAATGCTTTTCTAGGTAAATAACAGTTATAGATAAGACAACTCCAATTATGTGCAATTAAAACTACTCCTTTTGTCGACCGTTATACATATTAATTGCACTTTAAATACTTTCTCATTATTTCAAAAATCGTTTTTCGTCTAAAATTTTCTCTCCTGAAAAAACTATAAATTTGACATAAGATGATATGACTTGCGAGTAGAGAATTATCTTTTTCTGTTTCACTCAATTGAGCTGATTTATTCACCAACATGTCTTCGGATTGGTTAAAATAATTGTAGTAAAGCAATGGCTGGTCTACCCCAGTATCCATGAGACCGACCTCCGAAGAGAGTGGATTTATCTGAGCAACAGGTGTACCACTTGGGGTATTAGTTTTAATATTTGTTCCGCTTTTTGCTCATTTATAGTGTAGTCCACGTTACCACGTGGAGGTATACTAGACACATTTGATAGTTTCTACATGGTTGCAACGTTGGAATATAGACCACGAGATATATGGCTATTGACGGTCAACCCCTGCCTTATTGAGATGCACCCAACACCAATTTTGATTCATTAAATATAAATAAATTAGCTTTGATAATGTGAAAAACTTGAAAATAACAATTCTTCAGAGTAGATTTGAAATATTTTCCTTCCACCATCCTTTTAGTTTGTACAATAAAGAAATAACTATTTATAAGATATACATATTTTTTATTGATACATCTCTCCTGGGCGAGCTAGAACAAAGAACTATTCGTTTATTACTTTTTTTGAGTTATATGAAGTTGTAAGGTATGTTGCTTTGGTCCTTAAATATTTGGTGCCCAATTCAAGTGTAACTAAATTGTTGGAAAGGTTATTAGCAAAATATATAGTGAATTCTAATCTCTTTTGTCGTCTAGTAAATTCTCCTCAATGCGGCATATTAAGGGCACATCATCTATGGTTGTCGGGTTATGATTCTGGCGCATATGTGTTACATGGTGAACCAAATCCTTACGATATTTCAACCAATTCATTGTTTGTAAAAAATCTTCAAATGATTGTTTGCGTGACGGGATAGATGACTCGATGTACATTTTGGTTCGATACCAAATATTTCCTATATTTTGCTTTTGCTGTAGCAACCAGAAGCGGGGGATTAATAAACATTGTACCGTATTTCGAGCAATAACCGCTCGATGTTCGAGCTTCTCGCCTAGCGCAAATAACGATCCACAACTCAACGTACCGACATCGACAAACCGATGAATCGTATCCTCTTTCGGTTTTTGAAATATTTGCGCTGTTTGCATGTCAATTGGTTGGCTACTGTAGCGTGCTGCATTTTCCAATATTTCACTCGGTAAATCTACCAAATTCGTTATGTTACTAATATGCCGCATTATATTCTCGGGATTCTCCGAATTTTTTGTCCACTTCAAATGTAGATCCCGGGAATCTTCCTCCTCCATTTCTTTAAGTTCGTAATATTTTTTCCCAAGTTGATCTTTATACTGGCGCATTTTTAAGCACTGCAATATCATACATTGACCGCTCAATACGAAATGCGCATAATTCAAAATTCCTTTATCCTCGCTGTATATTAACTGCTGAGGATTGTATTGTTTGATTCGGGACACAACACCACATTCTCGAATCTGTTTTTCTGTCCATGATTTAAAATATTCGAAACGATCGATAGCTTTAAAGATTTGATCCCGTTGGGTCGTCAGGGTATACCGTAAAATACGATCAAAATCGGTTTTATAAACGCATAATAGTTCACAGTTCATGGCGGTCCGACATGTTGCCGTTCTCTTCATATTGTACAATAAAGCTACCTCGCCAAACATATCTCCTGGTCCCATAGCGCCGACTGGAATATTTTTGTATGTTCGATCGATTGGGTCATATTCTCGCTGGAACACCGTTATCTCACCGTCCAATATAAAATAAAGTGCATAAGCATGATGTCCTTCTTGAACAATGGTGCGACCACGATTAAAAAATTGGTATTGGCATACTTGGGCGATGTGGCTACGAACTCGCGGCGGATAACGGCTAAACACTTTTAAATTGCTGATTACGCGTAGCAAGGTACGTCGCTCCTCTTCGGTACGGTTTTCAAACGGTGTATTCAATATTCGTTTATCTTTTAGCGATAATAAACCTTTGCGTGGCTTTGCACGTACAATAATTTCTACGTTGCGTCGAACATTTTCACCAATTTTAGTTTCTTCCAACTCCGAGAGCCATTGCAAATTGAATATGACCCGACGAATTAGAGTTTTGAATCGGTATCGGGCTAACCGGCGCCTATTTCGTTTCATTGCCTTGATTTCTTCCGGCGACATTTTTGTTAATTCTTATTTCAGATTATCACAAAATGGTTCAAATTACCAACAAACTTTCAAGAAAAAAACAAACTCTGATTGAGTCTAAATGACACAAAATTCAATGAATTACTGATCATTATGCACAACATTCGGAAATCTGAAATTTATGCTAAAGTCCTATGAAACAGTAACCCGCTGTCTACACTATGCAAATCCATTGATATTTTCTATCATGATATAAATTTTATCAATGTATGTGTATGTATATTATACACATTTTGACACTATTAGAAAATTATCAGGAGGCTATTTCACGTAATTTTATTAGTAAATTATTATGAAGTGTTATAAAAAAGTTGCTTGGTTTTGCCATTTGAAATTGTTC